>CAUYOR010180342.1:0-26910 GCA_963573925.1 Callimico goeldii | reverse complement strand
CCCAGGCTGGAGTGCAATGGCGCGATCTCGGCTCACTGCAACCTCCGCCTCCTGGGTTCAGGCAATTCTCCTGCCTCAGCCTCCTGAGTAGCTGGGATTACAGGCACGTGCCACCACGCCCAGCTAACTTCTTGTATTTTTAGTTGAGACGGGGTTTCACCATGTTGACCAGGATGGTCTTGATCTCTCGACCTCGTGCTCCACCCGCCTCGGCCTCCCAAAGTGCTGGGATTACAGGCGTGAGCCACCGCGCCTGGCCAAAACATTTTCAAATAATATTAAATGATATAAAAAAAATTCCTCAGAGAATGTTAACTGTACAAAGAATAATAAATATTTATAAAGCAAAATGAAAATTTTGTAAAGATAATATTATATTCGTATAAAAACCCTGGAAAGAAATCTGCCCAAACATTTGCAGCTACCTCTGTTTGTGGTATATTTTTTTAAAAAGTGATTTATTTATTTTCCTATCTAAGTTTTTAAACTTTTATATAATATGCATGAATTACCTTTATAGTGGATAATTCATAAAAATTATAATTAATAAAAGTTACCAAAACAGCATACTTAAGATATTCAGTATGATTTTACATTATAAGTATTTAACAGTGAATTACATTAGTAAATATGACAGAGGCATTAGACACAGTATAATGTCATGTTACAAAACCCCACATACTAAAAGCTTATTTTCCAATTTAGCATGTAACACCCAACTCTCTTTTTCCCCCCATAATAGCCTCCAGTGCTCTGTAAACCCAACAACTACTAGTAAAAGAGAACAGAGCATAAAACCACCAAATGTGTTAATTCTTGAAATGGAGTTTGGAGTTATCAAAAGGACAGACAGGTATACAAGAGTCAAGAAGAGTTACAAGCTGAAACTCTAAGGAAAATATTAAGTTTTAAGGGGGAAAGGACAAAATAACTTGCAGTAACTAACAGAATACACATAAGAGAGCATTAGGAAGCAGGGGTGGAGAGGGAGAGATGATGTATCCAGAGTTCTAGAATTATTCATCCTTAACTGGAACTCCCAGCATACATTGCTAAGACTTAAACAAGAAGTTTATGATTTGTTTCACCTTGATTTATAGGTGGAGTTGTCATTTTTCTGATGCACAGGGTTAACAAGGAAACAAACACACTTCGAATGCAGGTGGTCCCATTAATCTCATGCTTGACCATCCCGCTCCTTCAAACGTGAACTTCATAACTTTACATACACACTCATTTCCTTTCTTTACCCTCCTGAAGTCTAAACACCCCATCTGGCTAATCTATCTACAATTCTCCCATCCTGTACATGTGATATTCACAAGGCTTTCTGATCCTTGCTCCCACTCCCTTCATATAAAGCATATCATGTGTCATGACCCAGTTCTATGGATTCCTAGCTCGTGTCTTTCTATCTCGATTCATGGCTTGAAACAGATGATCGCTATTCCTAATACAGCTGAGTTTCTGCAGTAAAAATTGAAGGAACATAATGCTTTTTTTTTTCATTTCTAATCTACACCTGGCTTGAAACAAGAAATAAAAATTCAGCAATCACGTAATTCTCATTTAAATTTTGATATGCGGAGAAAGTTCAACTGGTAGCCCTAGGCCACAGATAATTCTTTCCTTCTCTGACTAAGAAAATATAAAGTTCACTGGTCTTTGCAGATAATCCTCTATCTTCTTGACCTTTCCTAAAAGTGTTTTAACTTATTCTTTTCTTCAATAATAATTTCGTCATTAATTTCATAAAATGCTTTCTAAAAATACCATCTGAAAATTGATTAATAGTTATGGGTCATTTTCTGAATAACACATTGTGTTATCAGAAATTATTGTTGCACATTATAGTAACACTAATAATGCTGAAAGATTCCACAATGATATGTGGCACTGAAAAAACTAATTAAGGGAGTATTTTATACTGAACTTATTCCAAATAGTATTCTTGTTATATAGAGCTAAGTTACTTTTTAAATTCTAAATGTAGAAGCTGAATAAAAAGTAATGCATCCTATCATCACAAGAGATGATATAAAAGATCATGTTTCTTTAGATTTTAAATGAATCTTTTTAAATGCTTCCTTGTGGCTTCATATGACACAACATATATAAAGTACTCAGTGTCATGGTTTGCCTCATAGTGAAAGCCCAGAAATGTCGGCCAGGCACAGTAATCCCAGCACTTTGGGAGGCTGAGGTGGGTGAATCACAAGACCAGGAGTTCAAGACCAGCCTGGGCAACATGGTGAAACCCTGCCTCTACTAAGAATACAAAAATTAGTCAGGCATGGTGGTGCATGTCTATAATTCCAGCTACTCAGGAGGCTGAGGCAGGAGAATCACTTGAACCCAGAGGTGGAGGCTGCAGTGAGCTGAGATCATGCCACTGCTCTCTAGCCTGGGCAACAGAGCGAGACTCCAACTAAAAAAAAAAAAGTAATGTCTTACTCTTATTTTCCTATATTATATACAATAAGAAAAACAACTAAAAGGAAGATACTGTCTGTTCTGCTACCTAAGAATCACTAATATCCTAAATAATGGTATTCATAAACTCCTCTAAAATCAAGAATATGGTTCATAATGCTTGTGGAACAAAAAGAACAATAAAAATTAGTATAGCAATAGCATATCTGGTGACATAAATGCTCTCAACTTCACATTTTTTTAATCTGTAAAAATCACCTAGAGTTTGATAATTCATTGACTAAAGAGTTTTCTTACATTTTCACCTATAATTTTTTATATTTTAAAACTCTTTACATATGGTTGTCTTATATTTTTAACTCCATTGCTAACTACTTGAAGACCAACTCAGATAAAATTTTTAAGAAATATATATAAAAGAAATGCAAATCAAAACCACATTGAGATACTACTTCATGCCAGTTAGAATGGTGATCATTAAAAAATCTGGAGATAACAGATGCTCGAGAGGATGTGGAGAAATAGGAACACTTTTACACTGTTGGTGGGAGTGTAAACTAGTTCAACCATTGTGGAAGACAGTGTGGTGATTCCTCAAGGACCTAGTCAAAGAAATTCCATTTGACCTGGCAATCCCACAACTGGGTATATACCCAAAGGATTATAAATCATTCTATTATAAAGAGACGTGCACATGTATGTTCATAGCAGCACTGTTTACAATAGTAAAGACCTGGAACCAACTCAAATGCCCATCAACGATAGACTGGACAAGGAAAAGCTGGCATATATACACCATGGAATATGATGCAGCCATAAAAAGTGATGAGTTTGTTTCTTTTGTAGGGACATGGATTAATCTGGAAACCACAATTCTCAGCAAACTGACACAAGAACAGAAAATCAAACACCGCATGTTCTCACTCATAGGCAGGTGATGAACAATGAGAACACATGGACACAGAGAGGGAAGCATCACACACTGGGGTCGGTTGGGAGGGGCTGAGGGACAGACAGCAAGAGGGTGTGGGGAGGTTGGGGAGGGATAACACTGGGAGAAATGACAGATGTAGGTGGTGGGGGGATGGAGGTAACAAACCACATTGCCATGTGTGTACCTAAGCAAAATCCTACATGATCTGCACATGCACTCCAGAACCTGAAGTACAATTAAAAAAAAGAAAGAAAGAAATATATTTAACTTAGCTTTTACTAAAAGCTAAGAAAAAAAGGAGGAAACTTTAAGAATGATTTAGGATACAAATCCCCCAATGAAAGAGATGTGCATCAGACCATCCCCAAAAATCTCATGGAATCTGCTGCTTGTTGACTCAGCTTTCACCTAGGCAGATGCTGCACATGTTCCAGATGCTGGGACCTAATTCCCAGCCTCTGACTTGGGCACCTGGGGCTTCTCTGTATCAAGTTTCCAGAACACATTTGTGTCTCTCCAAACATCACTTAAGTGTCACCAAATAAACTCACCCTTGCTGTCCAAAAATGAACAATGCATTTTTTAATTCCTCAGAAAAAAATTTTTCAAGTAATACGGTTTGGCTTTGTCCCTACCCAAATCCCATCTTGAATTGTAGCTCTCATACTACCCAGGTGTTGTGGGAGGGACCCAGTGGGAGGTAACTGAATCATAGGGGCAGGTCTTTCCCATGCTGTTTTCCTGACAGTGAATAAGTCTCAGGAGATCCGATAGTTTTATAAAGAGGAGTTCCCCTGCACATGTTCTCTCTTATCTGTGGCCAGGTAAGATGTGTCTTTCGCTTTCTACCATGATTGTGAGGCCTCCCAACTATGTGGAACTGTGAGTCCATTACACCACTTTTTCTTTATAAATTCCCCAGTCTCTGGCATGTCTTTATCTGCAGCATGAGAATAAGCTAATACAGAAAGTTTTTGTTAAATTCTCATCCAGGATTTTGAGAAGTCATTTTATTTACAGTAACACAGTTTTGCCTTAAACAGTCTGTGCACTCTCAACATTCAAACTTCAATCTGAGGTAAGTAAATATTTCCTATTATCCAAACCCAACTAATATTTATTCCAGTCTCCCAAATATAATTTCCATTTTTGGTTTTCTTACCTACCCCCATGTCTTCAGTCTGTTCCCACCTCCATCTAACTGTAAAACATATATGCTTATCAATGTTAATAGTTCAATATGTTTCTGTC
Source organism: Callimico goeldii (assembly GCA_963573925.1). Lineage (NCBI taxonomy): Eukaryota > Metazoa > Chordata > Mammalia > Primates > Cebidae > Callimico > Callimico goeldii. The sequence goes on along the minus strand of CAUYOR010180342.1, from coordinate 22,292 downwards.
TATACTTTTCTAGATGCTCATAAATATGTATAAACCAAAACATATCTAATGTTATGATTTTTAAAAAACAGGATAATATTTTGCTATATAATTTCCTTTCTAAAATTCTCATGGATTTTTTCCCCAAAGGTTAGACATATAGCCCCAACTCATTTTTTCTAATGACTATATAATATTTATAGAAAGAATATAATGTTTTCAACTCTTCACCAAGCCATAGTTTTGGCTATTTCAAATAATTTTATAATAAATATACATACACATAAATTTTATCTATATAATCACTATTTTCTACAGAATATATATATAAAAAATTAAATAAATGGTTATTGAACATTTTAAATGTGGATGCATAGAAACAAATCATTTCACAAAAGAAAAATTACAGCAATTTATATTCTCATTCAGAATGAAAAAGAATGTGGATTTCCCCAAACCTTAACTCTTACTTAGCATACAATATAAACTACTTTTCAACAGTTGTCTACCTAGTAGATTAAAAATAAGTCTTATTTTCAGTTAAAATTGTATATCCCTGATTGTTACATTAGAGAGGACAATTCTGAACATTCATTACTTGCTTTAATCTTCCTTCTGTTTATTTCCTTGGCCCGGTTTTCTATTCTTTAATTTCTCTTTTTCTCACCAACATTAGGAAGTCTTCATATATTAATTTTACCAATATTTCATTATCCTTGTGGCACATATTTTCTCTTGAACCATTTTTCTTTTCTATTTTGAGTTTTGTCTTGCTATTACTGTTAGTATTCATATTGTGAAACACATCAACCATTTCTGTATGGCTTCTGGGTTTCCTCTCTTAATAAAACCTTGCCTACCTTTAATTTACAAGACTCTTTCCCCAAAGTTTCTTCTGTCAACACTTTTATTTTTACAGTTACATTTTTTCCCCCTGTGAGATTTATTTCTCTTTAAGCTGTAAGTTAACAGTTTTAATTTTCTTCCAGAGGTTGAGTCAGTTAGGACAACACAACTTAAGTTACTTTGTAATGAACTGAAATACTAATTTTAAGTGAATAGGCATAGATATATATTTGAGTCTGTTTTACATAGAGATCATCCTTTATTTTGAGCCCATTGGGTAATATTGTGATTGGTATGTTTGGTAAGATAAAAATCTCACAAGACTTTCCTTGTATTCTCATATTTTATACTTCCACTGATCTTTAAAATAGTTTGATCCAGTTTGCCAAAGAAACAACCAGTCACAGGATTCTGATTACACTTACCTAAATTTTATATCCTCATTTGGGAGACAGTAATATTGTGATGATACCAAACTTTTCAACAGAGGGCCATGCCATGCCTTTCCATTCATTACGAATTACTTTATGTCTTTGTGACAAAATAATTTTCAGCAGACAGGTCTTGTCATTTTTTGGTTACATTTATTCTTTCTGCTTTAAATTTTCTTACTACTCAGAAGTTAGCAGCCTAGCCAGACTTTCAGATCACACCTGAATAAGAAAGCATGACATAACCCCACTATAACAACGTAGGATCCTGAGGATGGGCAGTGGTATTAACACCCTTTGTGGTCCCTTTTTCCATTTCCCTGTTAAACGTATTAGAAAACAATCTCAAGAGTAAGCTTTGGAAAGCAAACTAATCAAGGAGTACAGTCTAAAGCTCAACCCAATCCCCTGCTTCCTATTTTCACGAACTAGACTCTCCACTCAATCTATTCAACTCTCCCTTGAGTACCTACTTAGCTACACACTTCCTGACCAGATGGCACACTTTTGACTGATAGCATCATTGATCCTTTCGGTCAGTGGGATGACGGTTTAGGTGGTTTCCCACTCTTACCTAAACCCGTTTCCACTCATAAAACAGAATCAGTTTCCTCCAGAGCCCTTCTTCTTTTTGAATAGAGTTACTATTGTTAATTCCTCCCATTTCAGGCTCCTGCTCTGCTGAGATGTTCCTGGAGTCAGGTAAGTTGCTAATTCAGCAGCAACAAATCGCATAACCCAAACACAGCAGGCTTTTTTAGTTAATACAAAAAAACAACTGATATATTTTCTAGCACATGTTTAGAAGAAGTAGTAAATGAAAGTATCTTGATTGACCAGCTTTGATTATTTACTACTTTTTTATTTACAGGAAACATGACTTTAATAAAGTGACATTTTAAATCTAAGGTTCACATTTTATTTACTTGTGTATTTTTTGGCAAAGTAATGTTGGAGGCAGAATTGTTCAGAATTTCATTTGTTTGAGAGGGAAAGTTTTAGACTGCCTCCTTCCAGATCCATCTCAGAAAACACTGGAAAAAACAATTTGCCTTGACCTTGATGTGATATTCAATTACTGTCATACATAATAACTTTTAACCTCCTGGATATAGTTTAACTTTTTATTAGATTTTATATTTTCTAAGACTAATTATTTCACTTTGTACATTTAATAGCATTAAACATCAGTCCCATCAATGAATCTGCTGAAACTTCACCCACAGGAAATTTTGATTGTAAAGTTGTTTGTTTTTTTCCCAATAAAATATTTTTTCGAGAAAGGCTGCCTAAAATATGGGAGTCAAAAGGAATTTTAATCCCATTATAGTATTATTTATATAATAAATAGCAATACTCTGCTAGAAAATTATGAGTTTCTTTCAATATAATCTTTAAAGTTCATCTAGAAAAACAATTAAAATGTCCTGAAACACATGTCACAGAAACGGAATGTCTCTACCTGTTCTTTGACTGAGGCAAGGATGGCAGAGGTGGTTTCTGTTTCAGATCCATCCCCGTTGGAGGTGTTTAAGCCGGGGCTCAGGGAACTCGTCTTCTCTGAGGCTGATGAAGGCTGGTCTGGGACAGGCATAGCTCCTGCAAGGCAAGAGGACACGATCAATACAATCAGATATTGACACTAAACGGGCACAATCAGATCGCTTTAAGGATACACACCGAAAAAAAAGTAAAACTATGAGCTGCTGAGAAAGAACCTAACATAATTATAGAAGAGGAACGATACAAGAAAGCAAAGTAACAGTAAAAGAAATAGAACATTTTACCCTTTTATCTACCCCAGCTAAATTCCGCCTCACACTCACACCTTGTGCTTTGTCTTTGAGATAAATGGAGAAATGATGAGAAATTAAAGGAGAGATTATAAGAGTAAAGCAATAAAGATGTAATGAGTCTAAGAAGCGAGTCCAACTACAAATTTATGACTATTTTAGGCAAATGTATTACCTGCCTATTGGTACATGTGTTGTTATTATATGTTTCCTCCTTGGTTCCTGGCTCGTATTTCTTATAGACCCTATTATAGTCTTGTGGTGGTGTTGGGTGTGTCTTGCCTCAGGAAAGCAATCTTTGAATCTCGGGCCTCTGAAAACAATCTCACTGGCCTTCGTCTGACCTCCTTTTACCTGCTCCAAGGCAGGACTCTAATCCTCCCTGCCTCCTTTCTGATTGTGGGTCATAAGACCGTTATTCCACAGAGAGTCCTGCCCCCATGCCCTGGGGAAAAGAATGCTGATGTCAAGAAGCCTCCCTAAACCCCAGAGGCCTGGGTTTGTAGAGCTTCTGGAGAGCTGACCACATGGAGGTGCCTGGAGAGGGTGGCACATCGGAAGGGCTTGGAAGCTCTGTGCCCATTCCCCCTAACTTGCCCTACACATATCTTCATCTGTATTCTTTGTGACATCCTCTGAAATAAACCTATAAACCTGTAAACCTAAGTGCATCCTGACTTCTCTGGGCTGCCTTAGCAAATTAACAGAATCCAACCCAGGAACTATGGGAACCCCAGCTTGAACCCTGTTGGTCAGAAGTTCTGAGGCCTGGACTTGCAGTTGGTGTCAGGGGGGATAGGACAGTCTTGGGGACTGAGTCCTCAACCTGTAGGCTCTGACACTATTTGAGAGTAGACAGTGTAGAAGAGAGTGCCAAAAGTGAATTAGAGGATACCAGCTGTGTCTGCTGCTTGGTGTGTAAGGAGGAAAAACCCACACATTTGGTCACAGAAGTCTTCTTCTCTGTTGATGATTGCTGTTGTGTAAGAGTAGAATAAAAAATAAAGTTCAAGGCCAGGCGCGGTGGCTCACACCTGTAATCCCAGCACTCTGGGAGGCCAAGGCGGCTGGATCACGAGGTCAAGATATCAAGACCATCCTGGTCAACATGGTGAAACCCCGTCTCTACTAAAAATACAAAAATTAGCTGGGCATGGTGGCGCATGCCTATAATCCCAGCTTCTCGGGAGGCTGAGGCAGGAGAATTGCCTGATCCCAGGAGGTGGAGGTTGTGGTGAGGCGAGATCGCGCTGTTGCACTCCAGCCTGGGTAACAGGAGTGAAACTCCGTCTCAAAAAAAAAATAAAGTTCGAGAGGGTTTTTCCTAAAACAGCATATTTCCAACTCAAAAGAAAAACTATCAGACATTCCCCTTTGTAAGAAAATCATACAGAAGCCATGATTAATAATTTACCAATAATTAAAGAGATACCTGAATTAACATAAGAAGCTTAGTTGGTATTATGAAATACAGTCAATAACTAATCTACTACACAAATATTTACTGAGTTACTAGTCTGTGACAGACGGCAGACAAAATCTGGCAAGGTCATTTGCCACAGTTGATTTTGTCTGAGTTCATTTATGAAAGAAAGCAGAAATTCAAATAACATTAGACCCAATGCATAAACGGATGCATATGTACAGGTTAAAAATAAGATTCTCAGAATTGTTCCTATCTTTCCTGCACAAATAAATGTGATTGCTGTGGTCTGAATGTTGATGTCTCCCAAATTCATATGCTGAGATACTAATACCCAAGGTGATGGTAGCAGGAGGCAGGACCTTTAACAGGGAATGAAGTCAAGAGGGTGGAGCCCCCATAAATAGGGTGAGTCCTTATAAAAGAGGCCTGAGAGAAAATTCTCAATCATCCCACTATGTGAGGACACAGCAATAAGGCATCATCTATAAACCAGAAAGTTGGCCCTCACCAGACACTAAATCTTCCAGGACTTAATCTTGGGCTTCCCAGCTCCAGAATTGCAAGAAATAAATTTCTGTTGTTTACAAGGACCCAATTTATGGTATTTTGTTATAGTAGCTCAAATGAACTAAAAAGGGGACTGAAGTATTTGTTATATATATCATCTAGCAATGATCAGCAGAGAAAGCAATAGTTAACTGAGGGTGATATTTACCAAAGCATTACAAAAGCCCCATCTCAATAAAAGACTGAGAGTAAATAGAAATTATTTTCTTGCCTAAAGCTATTATATTACATATCCCTCCAGGAACCAGGGTTGTGTAAATGTTAAAAGATACTTTCTATTATGCCATATCTAAGCATCCTGGATTTTATATTAAGAGATGTTTATTTCCACAGTAGCCTTTGCCCTATGTTTTTAGCTATTTCTAGTTAATAATTTAGAGATAGGCAAACCTAAAAAGGCCCCATTATAGAATTTTACTTAAAATATATGACAAAAAAAGCAGTCATCCAAATTTCTTATTGAATATTCCATCTAATTTTTGAATTGTTTAAATTTTATGAGGTAATTATAGTAATATCACCAATGGGGATTGGCATAGCACTGGAAAAGTAAATCTGTTACAAACAGAACGTGTGAGAAGTTTTGAAGAAATAATATCAACAAAGTAGAATTTGAGAAAAGAGTAAGGATCAGATTAAATATGATTTGGCAAAATGCAACCATAGCTAAAAAGTTTAAAGTATTGAGGGTGATGAATGCCAACAGGATGAAAGAAAGACATCTGCATAATTATGGTGATGGGTTAGGAAGAACATAATAAAGTATACTTATGTATTCGACATGCTTTCTCATATGGTTTTCTTATTTGATCAAGTCTCTTAATCACTTAGAATGTAAACAAGCAGTTCAGCAAATGTACCCAGGTAAAAGAGTGGAACCTATGAACTTCCATTTAGGAAAGGTTTGAGAGATTGGAGAAGAGAGTAGAAAGTGAGAAGGAAGGACAACGCAGCTCTTGTGTGCAGTCACCTCTGATCTTCCAGAGAACCACTGTGACCTTGTATCACCACTTCTACCAATGTCCATGGGTTCACAGGGGACTCTATGCAAGATGATATGGTTTGGCTATGCAGTGCTCCCCCAATCTCATCTTGAATTGTAGCTCCCATAATCCCCACCAGTAGTGAGAGGAACCAGGTGCGAGGTAATTAAATCATGGGGGCAGATTTTGCCTGTGCTGTTCTTGTGATAGTGAATAACTCTCATGAGACTTGATGGTCTTAGGAAGGGCAGTTCCCCTGCACATGCTCTCTTGCCTTCCACCATGTAAGACATGCCTTTGCTCCTCCTTCACCTTCCGCTATAATCATGAGGCTTCCCCAGCCATACAAAACTATAAGTCCATTAAACCTCTTTTTCTCTATAAATTACCCAGTTTTGAGTATGTCTTTTTTTTTTTTTTTGAGACAGAGTTTTGCTCTTATAACCCAGGCTGGAGTGCAATGGCGTGATCTCGGCTCACCACAACCTCCGCCTCCTGGGTTCAAGCAATTCTCCTGCCTCAGCCTCCCGAGTAGTTGGGACTACAGGCATACGCCACCATGCCCAGCTAATTTTTGTATTTTTTTTTTTTTTTAGTAGAGACGGTGTTTCACCTTGTTGACCAGGATGGTCTCAATCTCTTGACCTCATGATCCACCCGCCTCGGCCTCCCAAAGTGCTGGGATTACAGGCATGAGCCACTGCACCCAGCCCGAGTATGTCTTTATTAGCAGCATGAGAATGGACTCATACACAAGGAGCACCTCATGCTGAGAAAAGGGGAGTCTTACCTATTTTAAATTAATATTTGTTGTTTTCTTTAAATTTTATTGGGCCCACGTTAATTCAGGCTCTGAGTCAGTATTATTATCAACCTATTTCTGACAAAGAAATTGTTTAAAGGCCCAAAGTTATTAAGTCACATAAGTGGGCCCAGAACTCAGGCTTTCTGCCTTTTAATTCCTATTTCAATGTCCTTTGATGTGCCAGCCTATTTCCTGTAACCTGTACTGCCTCCTAAATGCTACTCTACAAACTAATTTTTATAAAATGAAACTCTTTAAAAGTATAACAGTGACCTGTCATAAAAAATATGGGATTTAATAGGCACTGAATCAAGGTTTCTCCCTGGGCACTTGACAAGTGTGACCCACACAGTATGGAGAATAATTAGGCCTGTTTATCTACCTCCTTTCTCCTTACAGCAATAACAGAAAGAGAAGTGGAATTTTCAAGGCTTATTCCACCGTACAGAGCTATTGCTACCTAAGGCAACCTCTATTCCTGAAGGCAAATGACTTTGAATAATTTCCATGATTCATGATTTTTTAAATCAAAATTTAACTATTGGTCCTCACAATATCTGGAAGAAAAGACAGTCGCCCTCCAATCACAGTCTTCTCATATCAGGGCACACAGAAGAGAGAGAGGAAACCTGCCAAAAACCTGCCCCAATCAATCCCCGATAGCCTTGGGGTAAGTATAAGTAGTGTTAAGCCTCTAACTTTGCAGTTAAATGCCCAAATACTTTAGTCTTAATCACAGCCAATATACTAAAAAACAGCATTTAATCTGTGCTAAATCCAGTAAATCTGGAAAGTACAGAGAAATAAAAAGCAAAAAGCAAGAACAAAGGGAGAGCAACCACCAGCAAATTTGCCATCCCAGATAAGTAAAATTACTTGGACAGGAATTCTGGTAATTTATTATTTCTGATATAACTTATTCTGCACAATGATTTTTACATAATGAGGTACTAATGCAAGGTTTTTTATTTTTATATTTTGCTCAGCGACATCTCATGAACAATTTCCTATATCAACAAGCATGTTATCTACAGTTTAATGATAATGAATACTTAGTATTCTATAATCTGTTTATGCTGAAAGTTATCTACCTGCTCTTTTATATGTGATTTTTACTCCATTTTACATCTATGACATGTTCAATAGATGGGTTCTGAGCAGTAGAACTGATAAAACAAGGAATCTGTGTATTTTTTCAGTCTTTTGCTAGCCAAAGTCCTGCTGTCAGGTTGGTCTAGCCTACTGGTGCACTGGAAAGGTCATGAGAATGTCACCTCACCACAACGGTAACCACACTGACCTCCATTACCCTCTCAGGCTTTTGCCAACTTGATACAGAAAAATGCACCTCTTTGACTTTGTTTTTATTCAACTATGAATACAGTGCACATTTCCCACAGCTTTAGTCATCCTGTACAGCACTTCTTGCCACCCTTGAAATGGTTACCATGTAAGAAGTCTTCCCATACATGGTAGAATTATGATCTGCAAATACCCAAGCTGTATTTTAGACAGACCCATCTTCCACATGAGAAAAAGAGACAGCAGTGAGGGAAGAACAGCCCTAAATTTCAGGTGGGTTCTTCTAGCAGAACTTGGTACCAACAAATCCTATGTCCAGAAAATGATAAAACAATACTAGCAGTTTCAGGGTGCAAGTCAAACTGCTTTATGCCCATACATGCATGAACAGTGTTACGGACAGAACTGTGTTCCCCAAATTCATATGCTGAAGCTTTAACCTCTCATGTGACTGTATTGGAGACGGAGCCTTTAGGGAAGTGGTTAAAGTTAAATGAGGTCACAGAGCGGTGGGGCCCTAATACAACAGGACTTGGTGTACTTATAAGAAGAGTAAGAGGCCAGGTGTGGCGGCTCATGCCTGTAATCCCAGCACTTTGGGAGGCCGAGGTGGTGGATCATGAGGTCAGGAGTTCAAGACCAGCCTGGCCAAGACAGTGAAACCCTGTCTCTACTAAAAAAAAAATATGAATTAATTAATTAATTAATTAGCCTGGCATGGTGGCAAGTGCCTGTAATCCCAGCTACTAGGATACTGAGGCAGGAGAATCGCTTGAACCTGGGAGGCGGACGTTTCAGTGACCTGAGATTGCACCACTACACTCCAGCCTGGGCAACAGAGTAAAACTCTGCCTCGAAAACAAAAAAAAGAAGAGCAAGAGACATCAGAGGTCTCTCTCCCTCTTTGCATACACATAGACAGAGGTTGTAAGAAGACACAATGAGAAAGTACTGTCAGAAGCCAAGAAGAGAGGCGGCCTCGTGGCTCCTTGATCTTGGACTTTTGGTATCCAGAAATATGAGAAGATAAATTTCTGCTATGTAAGCCATTTAGTCTGTAGTATTGTGTTATGGCAGCACAAGCTGACCAGTAGGAGAAGGGTTCAATTGTTCTCACCTTTCTTTCCCTTCATTCCCCTGAGGGCTGGGTGTGGAGTCTTGGGAACTGACAGGAGCAGGGCAAAACATCTCTTGGTAACACCTTCCTCTAAAATGAATCACAGGTCTCAGGAGGAGGCATATGTCCCACCCTTGCTTCAAATCCACATGCCAGGATAAAGCAAAGCTTACAGAAGGAGGTACCCCACTGAATGAAATAAACCCACAGAACAAAACGGTACCTTAAACATCCACAATACTACCACTTCCATAAATGATGCAATAAGAAATTCAGAAAAATTGGCTGGCATGACAATAATAGCAAAAGCAGGTAGGCCCTGCATGTTGAGCCTTCTTTTCAATTTGAACTTTTATAATCCTAGGTAATAAGATGTTAAGATGTCCACATGAACAGTCTAAACTTTTCTTTCCCAAATAGGAGTCTCAATAAATTTACATTACACTTGGCAACATCTTAGAATCTTATCTGCATTTTGGAAGGCCAAACTCTCTTGCCATCAATGCAGGGACAATAGTAAATGTCATGTTTTATTGACATCTGTCATACACACAAACACACACACATACAAATTCTTAATATTTGAACTTGTTCTCTCTTTAGTCACTTCTCCACAGCAACTGATGACTTACATATCAAAACATGGCCATCTTCAACGGAATAACTGACGATGTCTGTGCCAGACGACCATCCAGTTAAGTGACACACTCAACATTCTTGTGAGTGTCTTGGTGATCTCCTCCTCTCCAATTTAGCAGTAAGTTCCTTTGGCTATGATATGGGTTTTTTCCTTCTTAGTTTCCCTCCCCTCTCTGTGGGCCATGACCTGTTATCCTTCCAATTCTCATCTCATTCTGTCACTCTTGGGGTCCTAGGGTCCTCATGCTCTGAAGTCACATGCTTCAAATTCCAGCATTTCCAAACTCCAAGTATGCTGTGGGAAGCTAGGGATTTCATGAGTTAGACTTGCACTATAGCAGCCCCTAGTCATATATGACTATCTACATTTTAATTAAAATAACATTAAGGCCAGGTGCTGTGGTTCACACCTGTAATCCCAGCACTTTGGGAGGCTAAGGCAGGTAGATCATGAGGTCAGGAGTTCAAGACCAGCCTGACCAACATGGTAAAACCCTGTCACTACTAAAAATACAAAAATTAGCTGGGCGTGGTAGCACGCGCTCTAGTCCTAGCTACTCAGGAGGCTGAGGCAAGAGAATCACTTGAACCCGGAAGGTGGAGTTTGCAGTGAGCCAAGATCACACCACTGTACTCCAGCCTGGGCAACAGAGCGAGACCCCGTCTCAAAAAAAAAAAAAAAAAAACTAAAAAGTCAATTAAGTAATTTCAACTATTCATATTTCAAGTGCTCAATAGCTAGACATGGCCAGTGGGTACAGTATTGAATGGTGAAAAGTGGAAGATCTCCATTCTGCAGAAGGCTCTACTGATGGCCCCAGTGTATACCCAATAGGCAACTCTCTGATGTAATCTTCCATCAGCAGCTGAATCCAGGCAGGAGAGGTCTTGAGAAGCAGTCAGATTGCCAGGATAATTTGAAGGGAGAACTGGTGGGACTCCTGAAAGATTCTATGTGGATGTGAGCCACGGAGAGAGAGAAGTCCAGGTGAGTCCAAGGGCTTGGCCTGAGTGACCGGTCATCAGCCAAGATGTCAAGACTGTCAGTGCAACAGACTTGGGACAAGGGAAGTCAACCTTGCCTGCAAACTTTTTAACCTGAAATCTACCTGTGACTCTTCCATGCTGCTGACATCTGGGCAGCTGAGCTCTCTGGACAACCACACACTGTCAGTCAGTCAGGGAATGTAAAGATTGATGACTTCTAAACATTGCTTGTCAAATCATTTCCCCTCCTGTTCCTTTGCTTCAGGAAAGTCCCTTTCTATCTTTTGTCTTAGAGTAGCTAGAAACATTTATAACTCTTCTCGCACTTTCTTCTTTTCCCTTCAGCCACTGACTTAATGCCAGGGACTCCGATGTTAACTACCTTGACTTCCTACCCACTCGTGCCAAACAAACAAGCAAACCCTGAATACGGCTACACTTAGCCTTCTTTCCTTCTCTCATGTTGATCAAAGAAATGACTTCCATTTCTTCCAGAGAATACCCACCTCCCTGTTCTTGATCCTATGTTCTAAAACACAAATGTTAGCAAAATAGAATTACTTCTGCTTTTGACTTTACTTCTATCATTGGGCATTACTTTCATAATTTGCCATCACCTTACATGCAAGTGAATAATGAAATAGGGCATCAGAACATCTCAAGTATTGTTATTTAAATATATATGTAAATATAAGCCATTGAATGTTTTTGAAATTTACATATTTTGACATATTTTATTTTTAAAATCTTCTACTACATAAGTGACATTTTAAAGACTCCTACTATGTATAATTGAAGAATGAGCATAAACACCTTCGTATGCATATTAGGGTAAACAGAAGGTGTGAATTAATACAAATTAGCAACATGAACAACCATATTGAGCACCTCATTTGTGTAATCACTCTCATCACCAAAACTGCAGTTCTCTACCTGTAACTAGTAGGTCGCTATGAAGAGAAACAGGCATCATGTCATTCTTGCTCAGCTGTGCTCTGCACATGTAAAAATATATTCATCCTCACTTCTTACTTTATAAAGAGAAATCTGAAGTTATCACTTATCATAATATAAACAATATAATAATAGTTAGCAAAACTATATACAATTAAGGCAGAAACTCAGTCTGTCTTGGTCTATGTTCAATTTCCCACAGCTAGCTCAGCATGTAATATACAGAATCTAGTTAAAGTATTTGTTGAGCTAATATATGAAGGATTAACGTAAAATTGATAATAATTGCTTACAAGAACATGTAACATAAATAAAATGGGCTTTGCATTAGGAACATTTCTCTATGTGATATTTGAAATGATACTCCTTTATTTCAACTCAGAAATCCTCTGACTAGCTTAAGACCTTCCACTCAGTCAACTATCCAAGAATGATGTACACCTTGGGTAAGAGTGGCTATTAAGGTAGAAACATCGAACAAGCAGGCTTTCAGAACCTGACACTTGCAACCAATAGCTTGCAAATAGAATCTGGCGAAACATATAGAGCACATCACACAAGGATGGGAAGCAGCACCACTGAGCCATAGTCAGAACATGCTATCGCAAGGGCATAAGCAGACAAAGGCGGGAGGCAGAGAAATGTTCAGTTCCACCTGAGAAGTTGGGGGTGTGGCATCAGGTATTATTCATGGAGTCAGCCACACAGGTCATTTGCTGCTGTAGAGGAAGATGTGATGGCAGGAGGATGGAGAGCTGGTGGGATCTCCGGGGATGATCATTCTATCTGTGTCTTCACAATGGTAGGAGCAGTGGGAGGTTCAACATAGCTTGGTGGGTCAGGAAAACCATTCTGTCTCCTTGTAAGAGCTACTCATTGAGGAGGATGGGACCATCCTGCATATCACCACAGACTTCATGTCCACTTGAGTTATTATTCTTAGTGACATAAATTATGCGTGAAAGTAAAAAGGAAGCTTCTGTGGTGACTTCTACAAAGCAACATGGAATGGTGATGCTCACACAGGGGAGACGCCTAAGCAGCCAGGCTCTAGCAAAATGTGGTCAGTGAGGCTGGAAGTGAATCTTCCTTTGGCTATGTTCTAAATGTCTCACAGTCCTCTTTCTAAAGCATGATCTCAGCCACTTTCATCTACTCTTAATAAGCATTACACTAACAATTTATCTATCTTAAGAATATTATTGAAAAGGTAGTGATTTTAAAAACAAGCCAGTAGTTAAGGGTGAATCAATGGCTGCTGCTCTTGAGCTCTGCCCCAGGCAAGCTTGTGACTTGAGAGCCACAGCTGACACCACAGGTGAAGCAAGGAAAATGTCCATCAGCCAAGCAACAGGACAGGTTCTCGGGGCTGAGCTGACAGATCTCTCAACAGCAATCAAGGTACCCTCAGACCTGAGGACTGAGGAGAAAGACTTAAAAAGGGTAGGCGATGGAGTGATTGACAGTGTAATGGCAGAGGGTTAGAGCAGAGTGAAAAGGACTAGAATAAATGTATATGGGGAGACGTGAGGAGCAGGAAAGGAGCAACTGGGCTGAGATGCAGAGAGAATGGGGTGAAACTCGAAACGCTGCCAGAGAAGGAAAGCGGGGACAGCAGCCATGCTGTTGGTAGATCCTAGATCCTTGAAGAGGATTTTGTGGGTTTGGTTTTGGTTTTGTTTTTTTTTTTTTTTTTTTTAGAGACAGGGTCTTGCTTTGTTCCCAAGCTGGAGTGCAGTGACATAATCTCAGCTCACTACAACCTCCACCTCCCAGGCTCAGGTGATCCTCCCAAGTACCTCAGACTACAGGCATGTGCCACCATTCCCAGCCAATTTTTGTGCTTTTAGCAGAGACGGAGTTTCACCACGTTGCCCAGGTGGGTCTTGAACTCCTGACCTCAAGTGATCTGCCCACCTTGGCCAAAGTACTGGGATTATAGGAATACAGGCATGAGATACCACACCCAGCTGAGGATTTTAAGAAATTGGATGATGACCTTGAATTTGTCAATGATCTTGAACTTGAACCTGCTAATTTCAGGAAATAACTAATACATAACATACTATATTATCATTATTTTTAAAACCAAATAAGTATTATATTTATGGATCTGCATTTTCTCAGAATTCTGTATCATATCCTAATAATGGAAGCCTGGCACGTACATTGTGGGCAATGTTGTCATCCTCACACATGTTAGTTCAATCAAGGCAGTCTCAGGAGTCTTTTAGATGGTCCCTTCATACTATATTATTATATTAACAAATGAAGTCTCCACAACTACTTGTGGAATCATGAGGGAAGACTAGCACAATGAGGCCAAAAGCCACTGTTGTACATATATGAGTTTCCAATGAGGTCTACACCTTCTATTTCTTCTCACTGAACATGTCCAGACCTGTCTTCGGCAAAGCCATGCACACCCAAGACTAGATGTGCAAGTAATGACTCCGTTGTTTACCTCTATCTGAGACCTCAGCGCTGATGTCCATACCCGTACATTTGTAATAAGCCACAACCTATTACAAATAGCTCCATCAGAACCTCCGAAACACACCAAATTCAGCATGACTCCTAGTCTCTTACACACACAAAACCTTCCTAACCTGCCTCTCATGCCTGCAATATTACCTCCTTCAATCAACTCCATGCATTATTTGTTAAGAGTGTCAATCTTCCTTACCAACCATCTGATCACAGGGTGCTTTTTCCCTAAATTTATTTGAGTGGATCTCTGCACCTAAATAGAGGTTTCCAAACTTTCTTTAACATAAAATGTGTTTTATCTCATGACCCAGTGATACATAATCATGTATTTTAGCTGAAACAAGATTTCATGAAAAAGGAAGGTTTATAACATTTGATGCACTATGTTTTCAATTTTTTCCCTTATTTAAAATTCTAGTGATACCCATTAAATTAATGGATACAAAACAGTTTGGAAACCACTGACACAGAGGGTAGAGTTCAATCTGCTTTGTATGATGTATTAGGCTGTTCTTGTCCTGGCCCACGCATCTTTTTTTTTGACCTTGTTGCCCAGGCTGGAGCGTAGAGGCGCAATCTTGGCTTACTACAACCTCCGCCTCCCAGGTTCAAGTGATTCTTCTGCCTGTCTCCTAAGTAGCTGGGACTACAGGTATGAGCCACCATACCTGGTTAATTTTTGTATTTTTAGTAGAGACAGGGTTTCACCATATGGGCCAGGCTGGTCTCAAACTCCTGACCTTGTGATCTGCCCATTTCAGCCTCTCGAAGTGCTAGAATTACAGGTGTGAGTCACTGCACCCGGCCTCCATTCTTAGGACTGTTGGCTCTCCTCTCACACCTTATGCTACACACAGCAAGCCTCTTACAGCTCCCAATACATCTTATTAAACTGTATTGTGCACATGCAGAGTCCTCTTCCTGCATGTGCGCAATTCAGTTTACCACAATCCAGTTTATCATCTTCCATTTATCATCACCAAGACCTTTGTTGGCTACCAAACTCCCTTTCTCTTTCGCTTTCATTGTCCCATGGAGGCATTTCTTCCTCCGTGAAGCCTTTTGGATAACTCCAGGCACCGTGCATCACTTCACTTCCTCCTTACTGTTACCTTCAAAGCTTGAACTTTCTCAAGTATTATATGATCATTATAAACTGTGATGATCTTATTTCTTCTGAGATTAAAAAAAACTTTTCATATTTTTGAAATCAGGATGCTCCTTCATGTGACCACAGTCCCCTTTACCTTTAATCTGTTCAGGATAAATTCTCTGTCACTTGCAACTAAAAGTGTTATTAAGTCACTGATATACTCAATATCTTAGATCTATGGAAATACCATATATTTTACATTTTATACCTCCTAATTAGTTCATGAATTCTTTGAGCACAGAAATTGGGTCTTATTCATATTTATAACCTCAGTGCCTAGAATAATGCCTGGTAAAGAGCTGGCATCCTTAAATACTTATTGAATAAATCAAAATGAAGAACATTTATAATTTATTATCAGCCCCATTTTAAAATGTCAAGAAATTTTACACTTAAAACACTGGCACATAAATGTCCTATAACTCTTCCCAGGTTTACAAATATAAATATTCAATATATTAAATTAAATCTACTAAATATAAATCTATAAAAATAGAAATATTCAAATTAATGAGTTTGGTTGATACATACTATTTAAGTAGTAAAACCATATATATTTCCACCAACCACACTTATGACTACATTTATAATGGAAATAAAATTAATAATCACGATAAGGTAAGTTCTAGGGTTCATCTTTACCACAAATTAGATAGTGACCCACTTTTTGAATCAACAATCATCTTAGTTCCCCCAGAAAACACAAATATATTTCGAGAGCTGATTGATGGGTTTACCAAGCTACAGACACTTACCCTTATGCCAGAAAAACAAAGCCTGTGATTCTAAAATTACAGAGCCATCAAACTAACAGTAGATTGAGCAGAAATTGAAATAGGCATAGTACCAGTACCTTAAAATTTGGCTTTCCCAGAATAAAAGGGGAAGTTGTAATGTATTTCATAAAAAAGAAGCTCAGTGGTGAACTGACTATTCTTTTGGCTGAAACTTCAAAGAAGCACACTTAGCACAGCCCCTAATACAGTGTGCATCACACATTGTGACTGTCCAGAATACTCTGTCACTGCCAAATGTCTCAGGGGCTGGAGTTCCTCTCATCAGCTCCTGCAGACTTGGAATCCATCTCATTCACTGCATCTGGGCAAGACACTAAACAAAAGCATCTAAGCTTATAAGTGAAACAAAACCTGTCTTCCTAAATTTTCTCCCTAGTAATAAATATGCAGGTTTCCAGCTTATATTCCCCATTTAATCATAAGTTTACATTATAAAATCTGGTACACACACACACACACACACACACACACACACACACACACACAATCATGCTTAAACCAATCACAACAATTTTATCACTGTGAACTGCCAACTTTGACTGTCACAATCTATTAAAAAGAAGGTCCCCAAATGCCAGCTACACAGTGGTTCACAACATGTTCTTACTTCATAGTACTTGAAAGTGTCCACTCAAATTATGGCAATTTACCCTTCATATTGATGCAAATATGTATCTGCCACTTCACAGTTTCTCCAGATACTGGAGCTCAATGCCATATCTAGTTTTTCTAGAATTGCTATCAATGGGCAGTCAAGGACAAAAATCTCATGCTGCAGATAGCTGCACTCAGCCCATATGTTTAACCTATCGCAACAGAGACAGTATCATTCAGTGTTTTAAAATTAATTATAAAACAGAGTTTCAACTACTCTTAAACAACTTCAATCACTACCACTGACATAGCAGTTTTTTAAATAAATATCTCTAATGATCTTAAAAGAACAAATAGAAAAGAGACTGAATAGAGCCATAATAATTTTATAGCTGCCAAGATACGTTGATATTTTTTACACACAGATAACAAATTTTGAAATTTAAGTAAGATAATCTGCCTATTACAACATATGACTTTAAAAGCTGTGCT
Organism: Callimico goeldii; assembly: GCA_963573925.1. Classification (NCBI taxonomy): domain Eukaryota; kingdom Metazoa; phylum Chordata; class Mammalia; order Primates; family Cebidae; genus Callimico; species Callimico goeldii. The sequence goes on along the minus strand of CAUYOR010180342.1, from coordinate 4,937 downwards.
TAGAGAGTTAAATCTAAATTATATATGTTTAAAAAGTATTACTGCAATTGTACAGGTCACATGGCAAAGAAACTCATTTTTTTTATATATATAATCAACATTACACTTTAGGGTTTCAAGTATCCTGGTAAGCAATCAATAGCTAGTTTTGAACAGACAAATAATTAGCCATTATGGAAAGGTGATTATCAATTCCCAGTCTTACTTTTGCCAATTTGTTTTCTGTTTCAATTTACAATTTGTACAAATCATTACCCTGTCAAGACAAATTTATAGCATTTCTTTACTGCCAAATTCCCCTTTTCTCCAACTAAGACTCTTAGATATTGTTTCCTTTTTAAAATACCTCCTAATGAAAATATTTTCCCTCTCACCTGCATTTACATCTTATCTGCTTATTATTTATTACTACCTCTGTTGGGTTTGGTTTGGGAGAATAGGACGATTTTTAATTACATCCACAGATTCTTTCATACTCCTATCTTCAGGAAATAGAGCTTACCTCACCTCCCCTTGAAAGTGGGCTAGACTTAGTGACCCTTTTCACAAATAGTATGGTAGAAGTGATGGTATATGATTCTGAGACAAGTTATAAGACACTGAGACTTCCCTATTGATCTCTCTTTGATCATTCACTCTGGGAAACTCAGCTTCTAGGCAGACAGGATGCTCAAACAGTCCTATGGAGAATGAGGTCCAGGTTAAGAAAAACTAAAGCCTCCTACCAACAGCTGGCAAGGACTGACACCAACAACTAATGTGCGATATGAGCAAGACATTTAGACAGCACATCTTCCAGCCCCAGGTATGCCTTCATATGATAAAGACCTGGCTGACATTTTGACTGAAACATTAGAAGAAACTTTGACTCAGAAATACTGAGCTAAATGGCTCTTAGATTCTTGATTCACAGAATACATGAGATAAATATTAGTTGTGTTAAGGTCCTAAATTCTAGGGCAACATGTTATGGAGCAACAGATAACTAATATTGAGTGTAGTGACAATCTTCAGGTGTTTTTGAGGTTCACTACCTATTGCTGAGGTTTCAGTGATTTCATTATAGTTTTTTTTTTTCTTTTTTTTTGACATCAGCACACAGAATGAGTCAGAAAATATGCCAGGCCAGATTCTGCTCCGTCCCAAAATGTTATTCTATACAGTCCCTCAAAGCTTATGACTTATCACAGACTCCTCAGAGACCACTTCCAAGAAAGGTTCAAAGCTAGGAAAAAAACAAGGAAAATAATGTATGAATGACTTAGCATGAGTATAATCATGATTTCACAATACACTTTACATTTGACTGTTTAAAGATTTCTAAAGATGTTCAAAGATTTTACCGAATAGCATATATACATACTTTAAAAGCTAGCATTTCAGAAGTATTGCTGAAGTGTAGGCTGATATTTTTGGACAAGGATATTTTCTCCATGGTTTCCATAAAATAATAGTCTTATATATGAACAATGTGATGAGGATACACAATGTTTTTATGTCATAAGATGATGTAATCTTATTCATTTACTGTACTTTATTTTAAAAAATAGACCCTTGTATATTTAGGTTTCAAGTATTTCTCTTAATGACTGTGCATCATAATCTATAATTATATAGCTATGATTAGTGCTAAGTTTCCAATGACTAATTTTCTGGCAGGCTTTTTGCGAGATCCTCTGAACAAGTGATTTTCCTGTATTATTATGCTTATACTCAAGCCAGTATTCTGGCACTTGACCTTCTTCCTATGCTTCAACTAGTACCTTTCTGGTCTTGGTATGAACCAATTACATAATCTCCAACTCAAGATAGAGTGAGTTAACTCTACTTGATAAGATACTAGCACTGCTGACTTGTTTTCCTTTTTTTTTTTTTTTTTCCATCTAGGACAGCATTCACCTAAAATCAGTCTCGCTGTTATGACTCATTGTGGTCAAGGAATTATAACTGAATACAAGCAGATCCTGTGTATGATTCTTCATCCTACCCTCTGTTTCTTCTTACTTTGAAAAACCCAATGTGTTTTATTAGGGTGGCACAGGCATAAGATATTGCAGAGTAAATATGTGGAAGAGGAGGTTTATCTACCCACAGAGGACATGTTGCTTGAATGATTCAACAGACTGCTTGTATTAAGCCAGAGAGATTTTGGTATTGCTTGTTACTATGACATATCCAGCCCATCCTGACTGACACACTGTCCAGAGTGCATGATGGGGGATACTTACAAAAGTTTCCGAGTTAAAAGATCATAATAGTCTAAATTTATCTTGAAAAACACATTTTGTTTTGCCCCTGAAGGATTCAACTTTAATTACAGTCCTACTTGAAAAATATTTCTCTGGATCTAGGTTTCATCATTGGTATAGGGAACATTCTATAGTCTAGGTTTGTGTTAAGATTCAAAAATAGTAATTTTTATTATTATATTTAAAAAATTATAAAGTTTGTGACTAGACATTAGAACACTATTATAAAATTTTAATTCCTAAATTATCTTTTATATATTTTAAATTGTCTTACACATGAAGATGTAATCAATAATTGATAAATGAACTATAATTATGAATACTTATACTACATTGTGACATGTGGTTTAAGCAATGCATTTTTAAAAATCAAATGTATTTCTTAACTTCTTGGTATGATAAAATTCAGATTTCATAGACACTCACCTGTCCAGGGTAAAATTTAGTAGACTTTCTTATATCAGGAAACTAATGAAACACTTCATTTAAGAGTAAACCTGAAATTTCTATTAGGGAAACCATCAAATAATTTAAAAGAGATTTATCAGTGAATTTTCTTGGTTTAATCAATATTAATAATCTTTTCCACCATTCACTCTGAAATTTCTCAAGTGTAAAGCAGAAGAACAGACAGCTTCTTTAAACTTTTGTTTTAGGTTCAGGGGTACATATTTATGTTTGTAATACAGGTAAATTGAGTGTCAGGGGGTTTGGTGTGGAGATTATTTCATCATCCAGGTAAGAAGCATAGTAGCCAATAGGTGGTTTTTTGATCCTTTCCCTTCTCCCACACTATACCTTCAAAGAGGTCGCAATGTCTCTTGTTCCCTTCTTTGTATCCACATGTACTCAATATTTAGCTTCTACTTGTAAGTGAGAACATGAGGGTTGGTTGTCTGTTCCTGCTTTAGTTCACTTAGGATAATGGCCTCTAGCTCCATTCATGTTGCTTCAGTGAACATGATCTTGTGCTTTTTATGGCTGCATTGTATTCCACAGTATATATCTGCCACATTTTCTTTATCCAGTCTACTCTAATGGCTATTTAGGTTGATTCCATCTTTGCTATTGTGAATAGTGCTATGACAAATATGGTAGAATGATTTACATTCTTTGGAAATATACTCAATAACGGGATTGCTGGGTTGAATCACACTTGTTTCAAGTTCTTTGGGAAATTGCCACACTGCTTACTACAATGGCTGAACAAATTTTCATCCCAACAAGCAGTGTATAACATTCCTTTTTCTTCACAGCCTCAGCAGCATCTGTTACTATTTGACTTAATAATAGCCATTCAGACTGGTATAAGATAGTATCTCTCTGTGGTTTTGATTTGCATTGCTCTAATGATTCATGATGTTAAGTACTTTTTCATAAATTGTTGGCTATGCACGTCTTCTTTTGAAAAGTGTCTGTTCATGTCTTTGGGCCACTTTTTAATGGAGTCATTTTTTGATTGCTAATATGTCTAAGTTCCTTACAGATTCTCTATATTAGACCTCTGTCAGATGCATACGTTACAAATATCTTCTCCCTTTCTGCATGCTGTCTGTTTATTCTGTTGATAGTTTATTTTGCTGTACAGAAACTCTTTAATTAGGTGGTCCCATTTGTCAATTTTTGTTTTTGTTGCAATTGCTTTTGATGTCTCCATCATGTAATCTTTGCCAGGGAATATGACTGTATTAATATTTCCTAGGTTATTGTCAGGGTTTTTATAGTTTTAGGTTTCCATTTGTGTTTAATATCTTGAGTTGATTTATGTAAGGAAGGGATCCAGTTTCAATCTTCTGCATATGGTTGGCCAGTTATCCCAGCACCATTTATTGAAAAGGAAGTCTTTGTCTCATTGGTTTTTTTTGTCAGTTTTGTCAATTAGGGTTGTGGGTGTCTGGCTTTTTTTCTGGGCTTTCTATTCTGTTCCATTGGTCAATGTGTCTGCTTTATTTTTTTTCTTATCACTAGCATGTTGTTTTCATTAGTGTAGGCTTGTAATGTAAAGTCAGGTAGTGCAATGACTCCAGCTTTGTTCTTTTTGCTTAGAATTTCTTGGGCTATTGGGGCTCTTTTTTGGTTCTATATGCATTATACAATAGGTATTTCTATTTCTGTGCAGAATGTCACTGGTAGTTTGGAATAGCATTCAATCTGTAAGTTGCTTTGGGCAGTGTGGCCATTTTAATAATATTTATTCTTCCTATCAATGAGCATAAAATGTTCTTCCATTCCATCAATCATCTTGGATTTCTTTCAGCAGTATTTTGTAAGTCTCATTGTAGAGATCTTTCACTTCCCTGGTTAGCTGCATTCCTAGGTGTTTTATACTGTTTGCAGCTATTGTGAATGGGATTGTTTCCTTTATTTTTTTTTAATTTTTTATTGCATTTTAGGTTTTGGGATACATGTGCAGAGTATGCAAGACAGTTGCATAGGTACACACATGGCAGTGTGTTTTGCTTCCTTCCACCCCTTCACCCACATTTGGTATTTCTCCCCAGGCTATCCCTCCCCGGCTCCCCCCAACAATGGCCCTCTCCTTTTCCCCCCAAATAGACCCCAGTGTTTAGTATTCCCCTCCCTGTGTCCATGTGTTCTCATTTTTAATCACCCGCCTATGAGTGAGAATATGCAGTATTTCATTTTCTGTTCTTGTGTCAGTTTGCTGAGAATGATGTTCTCCAGATT
>CAUYOR010180338.1:0-11834 GCA_963573925.1 Callimico goeldii | reverse complement strand
TTCCTTCCTTCATCCCTTCCCTCCTCCCTACCTTCCTCCTTCCCTCCCTCCCTGCCTTCCTCCCCTCCTCCCCCCAAAAAACAAAACAAAGCAAAACAAAACAAAACAAAACAAACAAAAAAAGAAGTAGTAAATCTTATGAGTTTCATTAAATCATGATCTTTGATTACACACTCAGCATCAACACCTCCGAGGAAGAGAAGAATGCAGGATTGGGCGGCAGCAGGTTGCAGTTGGCCTCGTCTGTTTTATGGGATGTTTTGGATCTGGGTTAACTCCTCAGAGTTGGCTCAAACTGAGGAAAAAAGACTGGGTCTTTGTCCTCCTACATCACTGGATTCAGGCTGCTTGAGTAAAGGGGTCATGGCCTTGGGTGAGGTACCTTTCCTTAGCCAAGAGCATTCCCTAAAGGGGGATTTGGTTACGGGTTATCAGCTTGCAAAACTCTGTAAGTTATAGCAATAAGGAAGTTGATCCCGTGAGCCCTCCGGAGAAAGTTCCTGTATGCACATATTTTTATAATCTTTCCCAGAGAACTCAACCTGTGTTCATTTCTCTCTCTGTCACTACAGTCATCTGTCTATTCATCCATGATCTATCCATCTATCCATCGGTCTATCTACTATTTATAAAATGTGGGCTTGATGAAAAAAAAAGTCCAAAATAGTTCTATATTCTTTTGGGAATGTGTATCTTAATTTCTTCCACATTATTACAGGAGAAAAAACAGCTAACGTTCATTGAACACTATATGCCAGTCCCAGACTAAGGTTTTTACAGGTATTATTTTATTTCATCCTCTCCACACTGATATGATGTAAATACAGTGATTATCTCCAACTCATAGATGGTGAAACTGAAGGACAAAGACATCTAATAACCCAGTAAATGTTGGAGTAAAGATTTGAATCCAGGCAATGACAGAGCCTGTCTTCTTATCTACTGGAGTTTTTGGAAAACCAGCTGAACCAAATTTTACCTAATTCTGGGCTAGTTTGGGCAGCATAATTTGGCATAATAAAGCAATGTCTAAAAGTCCTCTTAGATCATTTAACCAAAAACAAACAAAGGAACACTCCAGATAAACCAACAGAGGAAGATCTATTCACCTCTGTCTGGCTGAGAGGAACAGCCCCATTTATTCGTACATGAGGCATAGCACAAATCTGTTTCTCTACACACGATGCAACTCTCTTATTCAAACAAAATCAATATTCTTTCTTCTGGTCTTCATCAACATAGCCTCCTCAAATTTGGTTTAGGACATATTGGTTTCCTTGAATATGGTAGATGGCTAACAAATGGTGACAGAATTAAGTAACCTGTGATCCTATCTTGTGGTGCATGGGTTGTTACTGCTATATTGTTCCTATTGTCTTGTATAAAATAGGCTGTTTTCTTAAAGTAGGACATGGGTGTTACCCCTTATATATAGCAGTTCTATTACAGCATCCAGTATATTGCCAGGCATTGTGTCAGCATTCGATGAATATTAATTCAAATTGAATTGAATTGTTTATGAGGGGAGGAGAAAAATGTGAGAGCACTGAGATTTAATATTTTTGGGCTTCCTACTGAAGATTAATCTAAAAGAAAGTATGAATTTTTTTTATGACATATGGTTTCTTCCCAGGAAGGCAGATTCAAATGAAAGAGAGTGAATATGGCATATTTATATACTGCATCTTAGAGATTAGTAGCTAGAATTGTTTGTCTTCATCCCTATTTTTTTTGCTCTCTCAACCTGACTGCTGAGAAATATGGAGTTTACCCTCTAACTGACAGAAAGGGTGAGCCTGATTGGAAGGGGTTTCTGAAAGCTATACATAATAATGCCTGCTGTTTCTAAAAGCTGCAGCGCTCCATCAGACTCTCAGACCCCAGAGCACAGCATCCCCCAGATCTGAGCAGTAAAAGTAAATGATGTGTCACATCGTCCACGCAGTAACCCAAGCTCTTCACGAGGGTTGTCAAGGCCCTGCTTCCTGAATTGTATCCCACAGACACTTCACGCCTCTCAGTGTCCGTTCGTCTTAGGCTGAGTCCAGGTGCTCAGAGTGAGGTTAGGACGAACATAGGATCTGAGTGCCAGGCTGTCCTGAAGCCATCACATTACTGTCTAACAAGGTTTTCTGTGAAAATACAAGTCTTACCCTGTGACTGGCTTAAAACACCTCAATGATTTTTAATGACAGAATCAAGTGAAGTGTCTTAGTCGTGAACACAAAGACAGGAACCTTGCTCATATCTTCAGCTGCAGACCCCTATTCTGCTTTATTTACTTATTTTTGCATGTGCTTAACTCACCCCTGCAATATGCTGTCTTATGTCTAATGTGCCTTCCTTATACAGTTCCCTCTTCTAGGAAGGTCATTCTACTCTTTGTCACCTGAGGTTTTTGTGACACGTATTATCTCTTCCAGGAGGCCCTGGCTGAATCCTCAAGTTTATTCCAGCAACAGTCCCTGAGTATCCTATGGGCCAGTTACTACGGTCTAGGTGCGAGGAGTCAGCTCGGAAAGCAAAACGCTCCAGTTATACCTGCGTTTGATTGGAGGTGGAGAGACAGAAAATAAATAAGTTAAAAGTAAATGATACCACTTTAAGTAATGTTGAACTTTATGTAAAATAAAGAAAATGAACTAGATGAAAGAGAATGCCATGATGAAGCCTGAGGATAGTTCCCAGCATGTGCCAATGGCTTAGGTCGGGAGTGAGTTCCGCACGCTTGAGAAATGAAGACCGATGAGGCTGCAGCTTGATGAGTGAGAGGGAGAATGAGAGGAATACAGAAAGGAGAGCGGAGGAAAGTCAGGCGGGGCCTTGTAAGCCTTTATAAAGAGTCTGAAATCTCTCATGAATGTGATGAGAAGCTAGAGATGAACTGCGACTGGGGAGTAATGTACTCTGGTTTGCGTGTACAGAATAGACACAGGACAATCGGTTTGGAAGCTCTTAGAGTCATAGGAGAGAGGGTGGCTTGGATCTATTTTAGAGACGGAGCCAAGTTGGACCAAGCTTCTCTCTCTACTGCTCTCAAATCAACCTCTCTATATCCACATCGGCTAACATCAAATATGCCTGTGTTTGTCTCTCCCCCGGCTTGGCTTGACATGATCTTGAGGAGAATGAGCAAACCTTGTGTACTGCTCTCAAATCAACCTCTCTACATCCACATCGGCTAACATCAAATATGCCTGTGTTTGTCTCTCCCCCGGCTTGGCTTGACATGGTCTTGAGGAGAATGAGCAAACCTTGTGTTCACCCTTGTAATCCCAGGGCCTAGCGCTTGCCTGGCACCCGGTGGATATTTAATGATATTCACTAAATTTAACTGAACCGAATTCATTTATTTTCCCTTAAAGGAGTGAAGCTTTCAAACTTTCAGTATGTAGTAAGACAGTTTCTTGAAGCATTTTTAATGAAAATCATATTTACTACAGGAGATTCCCTGCAAATATCATGAATGAACAAGAAGTACTGAAGTGTCGACTATACTTGGAGCCATTTCCACTTCAGAGGGCAAGACTCTGATTATGACTAACACCAAATTTTTATATTTTTTGCTGAAGAGTGAGGAAAAGGGAACTAAACATCTTATATAGATTTCTGCTATATTTCTTTTGAGATCTTCAGTGGGGAATCACTGATGTCAAGCCCATCAACCAAATAGCTTAAACTGTCAAAGACCTGTGGACCGTAAAATACAAATCACTGCCCTCAAACTTTATGGCGGAAAAATGTGCATTACTAAAGCAGATAACTCTGGTGATTCAGTGTCTTTAAAACACTAAATATGATGGTAAATGACACTATAACTGGTGGATGATAAGCTGCCATTCTTGAGGAGAATTAACAAAAATTGCATATCACATATTCTACGAACATTTAAAGGGTACACTTCACAGTGTGGTGTGATGGCTACCTACAATAAACAAATCAATTTCACAGATTCCTCACAAATCTGGTTCAATAAACACTATTGGATAATGGCAGTTTAAGCTAAAAAGTGAAGTCATGGAAATTTGGTCTGTATGTACATCAAAGCCTTTTTCATTCACTATGAATTACGAGAAATAGCACTAGCCTTTCAAAACGAAATGACAAAAATAGAAGGATTAGCCGAAGCCTTGTAAAATTATTAATTCCAAGCCTTTGACTTGAGCTATAAAATGGCTACACGGGACATTTACCTTAGTAGACGGTTTACAAGGGAGTGAGGTGCACAAACGCTGGACCCTGTAAACCTCTTGTCCACCTGTTTTTGTGTTGCTGGAGGTCATTTTCAAAAAACCAGATCTTGGAAATGCAAGGTGTTCATAAGAGCCAAAAGATGGGCATCCCTGAAGAGCCAGAACAACACAGAGGATCTGCCTTCTGGGGCTCTAATTGTCCTTTGGCAGAAATATATCCTCACTCATATTACCTGCATGTTTCTACTTCTTTTTCTTTTGCTCTCTGAAATTCCTCTATTAACATATTTTTAGGGTTTACAAATGAAGTAAAAGATGAAAAATCATCTGGAGGAATTGGAATAGTATTTGTGAGTCACAAACTCACATACATCAATCTAACCTTATATCCAGCTAAGATTTGTGCCAATGAGAAATGGGAGCTCAGATTAGGATGGAACAAAAGTCCAGGATACAGGAGATTTTATAAGGTGGAAAAAGACCCAGCCTCAGGCAGGAGGGGATGAAGATGTGCTACCTCATGTGGTTTCTCACAATAACAGTTTTATATTTGAGGACTTGGGAAGAAGACATGAAGAAATAGGTAGATGACATAGAAAAACTGCCTTAAAAATTTTGCCCAGGGCAAGTCATGTAGAAGGAAGGAAAACACACTTTCCCATTTTTGAAGGAAACTCCCAGTGTCTTTCCGATTGGATGTTTCATCTTTTAGCTATAGTCTGCATTAAAGAGGCTTTTGTAAGTATGCCCAGAGAATTCAGCAATATCTTTAGAAGAAATATTTATGGGAAAATGAATTTTGAGTTCTGAACAATTGATTTATAAACGACTTTGCAGAAAACAGTCCTTGGAGGATTACTTCTATAACTTAAGTTTAAAGTTAAAGTTCAGTTTTTATATATTTCTAAATCAAAAAGGTGACTAGGCTATGACTTTTTAAGTGATCTTGAATTTGAAAAAGAAATGTTTAGGAGTATTTATAGATTTGACAAGATCATATCACCCTTGTTTTAAAAATAACTACCAAATACATAAGTAACTATCTCCTTTTCATTGAAAATCATCTTGGTTCTGGGGTCTCCCCAATTGGAAATCTTATTATAATTTAACTTAATAAATCCTTCAAAGCTCCTTCTCTTGCAGTCATCATATATTTTGGACTTAAGCTACTCACAGTTATATTTTTAGTTGTAGTTGAGAGAGGCCACCAAGAGTGAAATCAGTAATTTCAGTAATCAAGAAAACTAAAAATATCATTTCAAATACACTTAAAAACTTAAAAAGAAAATAAGTAGATATAGGTTTGTGAAACATGGTGGCTGAATTTGAGAATTCCATTTTAAGAGGTAAAAATGAATTTGAATATCATATAGCTTTAGTTTACAAAGGTTACTACTGCATTTGCTTTTTTCAAAAAAACTTCTGCTTAGGTTTGTATGAAAGTAATCTACAATAGTTACTATATGCTACATTTATACAAAGTCAAAATTAAATTTAAAGTTATTGTGGTTGGCATTTGGAGCGGGGTGTCACAGAGTGCCATCATCTTGATGAAGCATTATTAGAGCATATCAGAATAATCCAGGGAAGTTTTTGCAGAATATATCTGTGTGTGTCTGCATATGTATCTGGTAAAATCTCTCTAGGATGGTGATTCTAGTTATCGGGCATGGTTGAGAATTACAAGTTAAGGGTTTAATATTCAGTTTTGTAAATAGTGCACGGATAGAAGTGACCATAGAGGAGTTCAGGAAAAATACACAGAATTTCTTTATATATAAGAATACTTGGCGAGGCGCGGTGGCTCAAGCCTGTAATCCCAGCACTTTGGGAGGCCGAGGCGGGTGGATCACGAGGTCATCAGATCGAGACCATTCTGGTCAAAATAGTGAAACCCCGTCTCTACTAAAAATAGAAAAAAATTAGCTGGGCATGGTGGCGCGTGCCTGTAATCCCAGCTACTCAGGAGGCTGAGGCAGGAGAATTGCCTGAACCCAGGAGGCGGAGGTTGCGGTGAACCGAGATTGCGCCATTGCACTCCAGCCTGGGTAACAAGAGCGAAACTCCGTCTCAAATAATAATAATAATAATAATAAAAGGATGTTTTGTACATTTTATTTTAATGAAGAACCATGAATTTCACAATAATATACGGCTTGAGTATTTATAAATGTGATCAGCCCTCAAATACAAACAAAATCCACCATTACTGTCAGTGGGAGAATTTTAAATGACTGGAACGTTTTGCTAGATCCTACTTTGATTTGAAAGAAGGAAATCGCAAGAAAACAGTTTACTTTTGAGATTTTTAAGAAATCATTTAAAATATGTCTACTGGATACATATTCACTTCATCTCTACTTCCCACATCTAGAGATCTACGGAGCGAGAAAGGATCTTCCAGGCCTTGTTAGTGCTTAAGTTATAAAAATCGATTCAGAAATGTTCATTTCTCCTGACTTTTCCACTCTGGACTTTGGTGAGATTATCATGGTTCATGTAATTGTATTATTTTCAAAAAATTATTGAATGTTTTGGGCCTTTTGTAAGACATTTTAATTACATAAATTGGCAATTTATGAAACAATCCCTTCTGAAACTATGAAAATTAGTATTTATTTTGGAAAATATGGTTACTGCAGCAACACTAGATGCAATAATTCAGGAAAGGATAGCATTTACTCTAAGTCAAAAAGTAATCAAGATTGTGGCCGGGCCGGGCGACCTGTCATCCCAGCACTTTGAGAGGCCAAGGTGGGTGGATCACTTGATGTCAGGAGTTTGAGACCAGCCTGGCCAACATGGTGAAAACCTGTCTCTATTAAAAATATAAAAATTAGCCTGGCATGGTGGTGCATGCCTGCAATCCCAGCTAATCAGGAGGCTGAGGCAGGAGAATCTGTTGAACCCGGGAGAGAAAGGTTGCAGTGAGCCAAGATCATGCCACTGAACTCCAACCTAGGCAGCAGCAGGAGACTCCATCTAAAAAAAAAAAAGGAATCAAGATTGTGAGTTCAGTACACACTAAACTTCTCTGCCTGCTTCTGCTATATAAAAATGCTTTCTATGCCAAATATATAGACATTTTAGAAAATTATTCAATTGTTCCAAAGAAGGAAAAAAAGGTGTATGTTGTATTCAAAAGCAAGAAATAACCACTGCTATGTAGGAAGAATGCAAATGCATATATTCGTGAACTAAACACAGTTAAAGTAGAAATTAATGAACTAAAATGTGGAACAGAGGAAATACCCAGAACATAGCACAGAGAGATGAAAATCTAAAAATTATTTTTTGTAACACCAGATATTAAGCCTCACACTCATTAGTTATTATGTTTCCTCATCTTCTCCCTCCTGCCCCCACCATCTGAAAAACCCCAGTGTGAGTTGTTTCCCTCTTTGTGTCCATGTGTTCTCATCATTTTGTTCCCACTTATAAGTGAGAACATGATCAGTTTTTTGTCCCTCTGTTAGTTTGCTAAACATAATGGCCTCCAGTTCCATCTATGTTCCAGCAAAGGGCATAATCTTGTTATTTTTTATGGCTGCATAGTATTCCACAGTGCATAGGTACTACATTTTCTTTATCCAGTTTACCACTGATGGGCATTTAGGTTGATTCCATGTCTTTGCTGTTGTGAATAGTGCTGCAATGAACATATGCATGCATGTGTCTTTATGATAGAACAATTTCTACTCCTGTGGTTGTATACCCAGTAGTGGGATTGCCGGATCGAGTGGTGTTTCTGTTTTTGGGTTCTTGAGGAATAGAGGGAATAAGTTTCAAAGAGCAATGATGAGAAAAGAAATACTAAAACTGTGGTAGAAGATCTAATTAAACATATTTTAATAAATTCTAGGGCAGTAACAGAAAGAGGAAGAAAAGAAAGAGAAGAAACATCGTGATTAAAATAAGCTTGAAGTGAGATGTAGGTGATAACATAGTGTTCACATAAGGAGAGTGTTTGAAAATATCACAGAATGTAACCATATTGCCATGTTACAGAGAATATAGACATTGATGAATTTTAAGTTTTGAAAAAATATATATGTATACACATTAAAACTATATTAACACTAATAGACTAGAAATGCAATAAATAAATTTCATATCAGTAGAAGAAAATAAACAAACCTACTGCATAGTTATACAGCATCCTATGATGATGGTGCCCCTGGGGTGTGGACTGGGAACACTAGGGTTGGAGGCTAACAGGATTTTAGTTTTAACTTTAATGCTTTATTGCCTAAAAAAAAACTGCAAGCAAATATTACAAAATTTGAAAAGTTAATATTTCTAGGTGTTAACATTTCTAGGAATATAGGTTTTTGTTACGTTATCTTTTATACTTTCCCATATTTTATATTTTTCTCAAAACAGAATTGAAAGCTTCTGTGCTTATTCTGAGCTGTTATCCAAGTGTGGGTAGAACATGGATGAATTTCAGAGCAGTCCAGGTTCAAGTTCATGAAGTCTGGCAGATCATCAGTTCAGCTGCTGTCCGGAGCAGACACAGGGCTGTAACACATCCCCCATCTGTTACGTGCAGGTGAGAAAAATTCTTAATGGAAGAGAACTCCAGTGAACTTAAAGGGTCATTGCCTTTTAAACACTGGTAGTTTATAAAAGCCCCATTATCTTATGCTCTCTGTTGGTTTGAATTACTCGTCTCTGGCTTCAGTGTGCAAGTAGTGGAACAAAGATATCAATATAGATGCTGCCATAGCCGGGGGTCAGCAGGGGGTTACCCAATTAGAGAACCCTTAAGAAACCACAGAAAAGAAAATAACTTCTCTGTCATAATAAGGACCCTCTCCACGGGAGACAGAACAATCACTCTGTGTGTTAGTTTTCTCTTGCAGTGGGTGAATCGTGGAGCACAATGAGAAACACAGTAGATTGTCTCCTGTGAATGATGGATGCTGGTGGCAGGTTGCCCATGGGATCAGTTGTTCCCTGGTACAGCTGTTAGACAGCACTCCATCCACACATAAGGGAAAAGGGGTTAGAAAAGATGACACAAAGGGCAAATCAGTGAATGGGTTGTGTTTGCATTTCCCTCAGTGGACACTGACATGAGAAACATTCTCAAATGAGCTGCATGCTCTTGGAATATAGCAAACTCACAGTTATTGGCTTCAGGAAGTCCTATATTCTCTTCATTCTTCAATGGTGGATCCCAATCTCACTGCTCAGAAGGCTTCCTCTTTATTGCAGAGTCAGGAATGGCTTGGAGCAGGCATTAGATCAAATACTGATGCTACAGTCTCTACCCAAGATGGCAAAAGCCCAACCCAGGCAGTGGCAGCGGGATAGGGAATAGGTTATAGACCTGAGAGACATTTTCAAGGTAGAGTCATAGGAATTGGTGGCCTGTTACCTATGCTGGAATTGTGAGTCGGGAAGTAGTCTAAGATAACCCCAAACTTCCTTGCAATCCTGTTGGTTAACTCAGGAAATAAGAAATAGAGGCACTAAAGGAGAGATGGGGGTGGCAGGCAGGACAATTAGATGAAGTCTTGGAGATGCTGAGGAACATGTGGAGCTTCCTGGGGTAGATCCAGTAAGGAACTGGAAACATGCAACTGGAGGTTAGAGTGGAGATCAGGAGATGGCAATTTAGAAATCACAGGTGCAGGGCACGCAGCTGATTCACAGGTGTGGGTGGGACTGGCAAAGCCAGCACATGTGTGGGAAAAGGGCTGAGAGTCCTCCAGTCAAAAACCCAAAGCCGTGCTTCTCATAGCTATGGGGGTTTCATGGAGTAGCTCCCTGAAAGGGATGGTGAGAGCGATAAGCAAGTGAGACCCCAGCCCCCATTTTAAGTATAGATCAGCACTTTCCAAAGTAAGATCTCTACATTAGATTTCAAATGAAGAGAGGATCCTATGGCTCAAAAGCTTTTCTGAAAACCCTTGCTCTTGTTCACAAATTGGCCAAGGCTCGTTAAACTTCTTCAGTGCAGAAAGGAAACACTTAGACACTGCTGGTGGGAATGTAAATTAGTTCAGCCACTGTGGAAAGGAGTCTGGAGATTTTTAAAAATAACTTAAAATAGAGCTACCATTTGACCCAGCAATCCCATTGCCAGGTATATATACCCAAAGGAATATAAATCATCTGCCATAAAGACACAGGCATGCATATGATCACTACAGCTCTATTCACAACAGCAAAGACACAGAATCAACCTAGGTGCCCATCAGTGGTGGGCTGGATAAAGAAAATGTGGTACATATACACCATGGCATACTATAAGGCCATAAAAAATGAGATTATGGCTTTTGCAGCAACATGAATGGTACTGGAAGCCATAATCCTAAGCAAATTAACACAGGAACAGAAAACGAAATACTGTTTTCACCTGTAAGTAGGAGCTAAACAGTGAGTACTCAGGGACATAAGGAAGGAAACAATAGACGCTGGGGCCTGTGTGAGGGCGCAGAGAGGGAGGAGGATGAGGATCAAAAAACTACCTGTCAGTTATTATGCTTATTGCCTGGGTGACTGAATTATATTTATGCCAAACTCTTACAACATGCAATCCACCCATGTTACAAACCTGCACATGTACCACTTGAAGCTGAAAGTTGGGAAGAAAAAAATAGTCCAGTGGAACAGGCCAGCATACCGGTCTCTCTGCAGTCTGAGCTTTGCTCCTGGCCTTAGGGTTGGCAGCTGAAGCCCTGGTGGCACCTAGCTGGTAGGACCCCTGGGACCAAGGTAGGTCGGGAGGGGAGGTAGTCATGTGGTCTATCGATAAGCCCACACTGGGATGGGGAGGATGAGGAGGCTTAGAGGAAGTCAGGTCCTGGCAGGGAGATCTCAGGGTGAGATCGGATAAGCAGGGTAAAGGCGGAGTGAAGCACAAGCAACAATGTCCATTTTGGGGAAAGTCCAAGTGAGAACGTCCCAAAGTGTGAGGCTTGGTAAATGGTGGGTGGAACTGTGTCCTCAAGCAGGGAGCATGTGCCACGTTTGGCTCCATCTGAGGAGACAGGGACAGCAGCTTTCAGACCCACCTATGTAAGGGAGTCCTTTCTTACCCCAGGGATGAGGGGGTCATTGCCCAGGCTTGTATCATTTCAGGGACTCTGAGAATGTCACTTGGACAGGAGATTAAGCTTTTACCCACTGTCTCTAATTATGAAGTAAAAGTGCAAATACCCCTCTCTGACACTTACCTTATATTTGAAATTAAGATACCTGAGGCCAGCATGGTGGCTCACAACTGTAATCCCAGCACTTTGGGAGGGTGAGGTGGGAGGATGGTTTGAACCAAGAAGTTGGAGGCTGCAGGGGGCTGTGATTGTGCCACTGCACTCCAGTTTAGGCAATAGAGCAAGACCCTACCTCTAAAAAGTAAAAATAAAAAAATAAAAATGACTGATTATGGGAGAAGACAGGAAAACTAAAGGGAATTAGAATCAAACCTTGTCATAAAGTTGCAGAACTCATGGGATCGTTTTGATCTGGGAACAGTTAAGACTGCTAAGAGTTGGCCGGGCGCGGTGGCTCACACCTGTAATCCCAGCACTTTGGGAGGCCGAGGTGGGTGGATCACAAGGTCAAGAGATCGAGACCATCCTGGTCAACATGGTGAAACCCCGTCTCTACTAAAAATACAAAAAATTAGCT
>CAUYOR010180337.1:0-10043 GCA_963573925.1 Callimico goeldii | reverse complement strand
AGGGGGAGCTGGGGAGGAATAGCCTGGGGATAAATGCCAAATGTGGGTGAAGGGGTAGAAGGAACCAAAACACACTGCCATGATCTATGCAACTGTCTTGCATGTTCTGCACATGTACCCCAAAACCTAAAATGCAATAAAAAAATTAAAAAAAAAAAAATTCCCTCCTGTGGCATGCTGGGAAACCTCTTCTTCCAGGTTCCTCTCTTGGGAGAACTGAATTTTATTTTACGTGCAAACAAGTGATTATTCCTAATGCTGTCACGTGGCTCCTTCAAAATAGATTGTGAAGTTTTATTGCATGTCTTATTTATAAGTGGAAAAATCCTTAGGACACCAACAAATACATTTACTTAACAATATATGATTGAGCCACTGACAAAGTTGCCTTGCTTCACAAGCACGATAGCAAACTCAGCTCCATCCCCAGAATTCATCTGTTTTCCTGTCTCCAGATCCCCGTGCCAGGGTGACGGTGTTTCCTTCACCATGATCACTTCTCCTGTTTCCTGGTGGGAAGTTCGTTCTGCTTTCCCCTGCGGGCACCAGGCATGCCTCTCTCCTCCACCCTGGCCCTCCACTCTCTTCACTCTGACCACATTGTTCCCCACGAGGCAGGGTGAGTGGCTTGCAGTCCTCTGTCACACAGCCCCTGGAAGCCATCACAGGCTGTGGGGACCCCTCCTCCAATACCTAAGCTGGACTGGGAAGATTCGGCTTCCGAGTCACTCCCTCCACCTCCGCCGCCTCCTGCTGGGGCTTGCTCACAGCTTTGGCTGCCAGAATCTTCTTCGGGCCTCTCTGTTGCAATGGTTCGCTGAATATTTTGATACCTTTGCATTAGAAAATGGAAAGACAAGAGTTAACTTTGGTTTGTTCACTGGGGTCCAATACTCTGAATCAGATAATTGGAGAAATGTGTAAAGAACTGTCTTGAATGTCAGGAAAGAAATGCTTAAAATTCCCACAAGGTAGCCAGAGCAATCAGCAAGACAAGTATCTCTAAGATGATACAAGTTCTTTGTGTTTTATAAGCTATGATGATTTTCAATATGGTGACTTTTAAAAAATAAATACAAATAACTAATCATGCAATACAGCCTGTGCTCTGCATTAAACAAAATCAGCCTAAGTCTAAAATAAGGGTATGGGAATAAATTAAAATGCTACAACTAAGATATCAAATTACCTCAACATTATTGTAATGAGTCTACAAACTGGACTAGCAGTTCTACTCACTCACTTTTTTTTTGAGACAGAGTTTTGCTCTTGTTACCCAGTCTGGAGTGCAATGGCGCGATCTCGGCTCACTGCAACCTCCGCCTCCTGGGTTCAGGCAATTCTCCTGCCTCAGCCTCCTGAGTAGTTGGGATTACAGGCACGCGCCACCGTGCCCAGCTAATTTTTTTTCTTGTATTTTTAGTAGAGACAGGGTTTCACCATGTTGACCAGGATGGTCACGATCTCTTGACCTTGTGATCCACCCGCCTCGGCCTCCCAAAATGCTGGGATTACAGGCATGAGCCACCGTGCCCAGCCCTCACTTACTTTTATTTGATAGGTAATTGATACGATGGGGCAAAGGTTGTGGAAATATTATACCTAATAGCATTCTGGCAAATAAATAAATGTTTTCTGTTTATTCAAAGGCTTATTTTATTTTTCTTCCCAAGTTGGGGATTTAGTCATCTGGCCAGCCAGCTAGCCACCTTGCCAAGTACTAAATATTTCCTAACCCTCCCGGTATGTGTAGGCTCTGTGTTGGACTTTCAGGTCGAAGAGAGGATTAGAATATGACATTGCCCTCTAAACACACACAGTCCAGATGTAACAAAAGCGGAATGGGACGGAAGCCATAACTCCAGCCAGGTGAAAGGCTGTCGTAGACAGGCAAGAGGTGTGCGGGACACAGACGAGGAGACGCCCAAGGTTTGTAAATTGTGAAGCTGGAGTATAAGTTTATTGGGGAGCGTGTTGGGAAAAATATTTCAGAAGAGAAACAACATGTATAAAAGCAGGCCACTCTTGGGGAGCTCTGAGAAGCCTGGCAGCGGCATCAGGTCATGTGGGCACCGGGCACGGCCAGGAGACCAGTGGAGAGAGAGGAGGGAGCCCCAGAGGCCGCCCTGCAGTAGGCTGGGTGTTATTCTGCAGGCCACAGGTTCCCCAACCTGAGCTGCGCAGAACCACCCACAGGACTTAAAACACAGACTCCTGGCCCCACCTCCAGAGTCTCTGATTCAGCAGGTTTGGAGTAGGGCCCAAGAATGTACATTTCTTTTTTCTTTTCTTTTCTTTCTTTTTTTTAGAATGTATGTTTCTGATAAGTTCCTAGGTGATCCTGATGCTGCTGGCCCAGGGATCAACCTTGAGAATGAACCATTGCTCTTGGTGATAGGCGGCTGCTAAAAAATCAGGAAGGGCCAGATGTACACGGAGATTGATCACCCAGCGTCAGAGTAGAGAATGCATTGGAGGAGAGGAGCCTGGAGCTGTGGAGAGCAGCTGGAGGCTCCTGCAACAGCCTAGGCTGGAGACTTTCCTGGAAACTTTTTGTCTCCAGGAAAGCAATGAGGGGGTGGAAGAAGAAGATGAAGAGGAGGAGGAGGATGAGAGATCAGGTAGCAGGGAATAGCCAATCTCCAAGCGCAATCCCAGGTGGGAACGCGCGGGGATGCTTGCTGCAGAGATGAGGCTCCACTGTGGCAGGATTTCTGCAGACCAGTGCCACGCGATTTCCTTTACCTTACAGAGAAAAGCTTTCTCACTGTAGTTTTCAGGCCATTTGCAAGAGCATCATCTGAGTGATTGTTAAAATTACAGAAACTGAAGCAAATAAAAACCTGCATTTCTAAGGAGTTCTTTAGGAACTATTATTTATATCTAGGTTTGAGAACTACTGGCCTAAGGGCTTCCTTTCAGTTTTGTTTTATCTGGAGAGACCCCCCCAACTCACTTCTGACACCTTTCAGAAGCCACCTTTGCCTGTAGTGGTTACTGCAAGGCATTTCCTGAGCAGTCCTCTTAGAGCAAAATCTGGAAGGGGGTGATGAGCTGAGCGGTGGTGGAATTTTAGAGAGAAATATTTGTGGTAATTCACCACCTCGCATATCTGTGGTGAGAGATTGTGAAGAGGTGACGGATGGTCAAGGACGGCCCTCTGTGATCTTCTCCCTGCTGGGGACTCAGGGAATGCAGCCGTGGCAGGAGAGCACGGGGTGCCAGTGAGAAGCTGCCCAAGCCTGTGACCTTGACCGATGCGGGGAATGGGGCCTGCCAAAGCTAAGGCAGCTGCTACTGGGAGGATTCCCTGAATGCCTTATGGCCGACTGTGTTTCTCAAAATGGCTCAACGATATTTTTAGACCCACATCCTCTTCCAGAACTGTATCCCTCTCCTTTAAAAGATAGAATCCATGTCCCCTTCAACTACCTTGACTAATAGGGTTAGTAACACTTCGTGATGGAACTTGGCAGCCATGCTCTTCCCAGGCGACATGGAAAGTCTCTGTGCAGGTGTCCTAGCTGAGAGGCCCAGCCAACAGCCAGTCTCAAGCTCCTAATAGGCAAGTCTCCAGGCCTGGCCACCCTCTGACTGTAACCAGGGAATATCCCTGGAGAGAACTGCCTAGTTGGGCCCAGTCAAACCAGAACCATGAGAAATAATGGGAAGAAGAAATGCTTGGGGTGGTTTTATGCCACTACATTTGGTGTGGTTTTACTTAGCAATAGATGCCTGGAATAGGGCTTACACAAATGTCAAGTTGTAGCCTCTCCTTTCAGTCCCAATGTGCAATGACCACAGAAGAGCATTATGAGTAAATCTGATCTTATTTGATGAGGATAATGTCAGCAATGTCATGACCTACTTCACATGTCCTCAGCTGGACCTTGGTTATCTCAGGCCTTCCTAAGTCCTCAAATCCTGCATTCAACCCCATGTCCGACCTCTGCTGAAGCACAGAGGCAGTATGGGGAAGCAGGACACACAATGGCTTGAGGAGGGTCTCAGTCTCACAGGGCAGGAGTGCAGCCTCAGAGGCACCCCAGCTTTAAGCGGGAGAGAGAGGCAGCTCTCTTCTATTTCATTAGGAATTATCCATCAAAGTCCCCCTCCATTTTTTTGTAGCAAAATATTAAATATTTATAGTATATAAAAGGCTCATGAAAAATAGCTCGAAAGTCAGCTGAAATACATAATTTATAAATGGACACACACACACACACACACACACACACACACACACACCCCAAACAAGGAAAGAAAGAAAAAGCCCTCCAAAATCAAGCAAAACCAATGAGCCAACTCAATAACCTCACCCCTCTTCAAAAGCCCAAGAACAGACATTTCAGATGGGAGAAACTATCGTTATTAAAGAAAAGCTAATGGAAAACAAGTTGACCCTTGCTCCAGCAAGTGAAATGTAAGTGGCATCAGAATACCAGGAGCACCTCTTAAATCAACAGAAACAAACCAAAAGATGAGATGGAAGCGAAGCTGTAGCTGTTGGCGGAGTAAACCCCTGGAATCAAAATGTCTAATGTAGAAAGTTAGGCATTGATACCAAATACCAAATTCACATTTGTCTCCCTTGGCCTGCTCTTTTGGGAATAGAATCCTAAGGAAACCCTCCAATACAAGGCAATCTTAATATTTAGCAGGCCCTTGTGACAAAAACAGTGACAAAAGCAAGATGCAAAACATTCAACAATATGAAATTAGGTTAACTAAACTTCAGCCATTCAGTGGAATACTACACAAGCAATTACATGTTAATCTGAAGATTATGCAGCAATATTAAATGCTTAGAGTTTTGTAAGTGAAAAAAGAATATGAAACTAACTACATATCACCACTGTAACCATGTAAGGATTGTGCATGCATATGGAAATTGAAGATGGCTACATGTTTTAAAAAAGCTAACTTGGCTGGGTGCAGTGGCTCACGTCTGTAATCCCAGCACTGTGGGAGGTTAGGGCAGGTAGATCACCTGAGGCCAGTAGTTTGAGACCTGCATGACCAACATGGTGAGACCCTGTCTCTACTAAAAATGCAAAGATTAGCCAGATGCAGTGGCACATGCCTGTAGTCCCAACTCCTCGGGAGACTGAGGCCAGAGAATTGCTTGAACCCAGGAGGCGGAGGTTGCAGTGAGCTGAGATTGCGCCACTGCACTCCAGCCCAGGTGACTGAGTCAGATTTCAACTCAAAAAAAAAAAAAAAAAAAAAAAGAAAGCTAAATAATCCTTGGGGTAGTTAGATTGTAGATCACTTTTTTCTATTTAAAACTTCTATTTCCCTTAAATTTTCATAATTCTACACAAATAATTTAAAAATCAAACGTTAGTTGAGTATTTAAAATAAAAATACATATTTATATTTTCTGCTTTTCAGTAAATAGTTGTGAAAGTAGAATGAATTAACTCTGGACATTCTGAAAGTATAGGAATTAACTCAGGAAACAATCTTGTGCTGAGTCCTATTAACCTTCTGGCATCACACCAGGCGCTGGGACAGAAAGGGGTAGAAAGAAGAGTAAGCCTTTGGCACGGAAGCAGGCACATTCCGGAGACTACAGGGGAGGAAGTCCCTGGCTCTGTGTAGGTGTTCTGGGACGGTGTTCCGGGGCACATGACATTGAGTCAGGCCTGTAGAACGAGATGTGTTTCAGGTGGAAAGCAGGCAGTGAGGCACTTTCCCGCAGTGGGAGCATGTGGCCCAGCCATAAAGGACTGGAAGAGTGTGCCGCGTCCAGGGATTGGTTGAGTTGGCTCATGGTCACTGAGACCTACCACACAAGCTGTTGTGTCCTCTGCACTTCCCAATGTCTGTCTCCTTGCACAAACACATCTGATGTTCAATCATTTGGTTAGGCTCAAGGAAAACTCCTTGAAACACTGAATAATACTTCCACATGGCTGTGAGCCAGTAAGCATTGTAAATTTCTCCAGATAACTGCGGGTTATCAAAAAAATGACCTTGCGTGTGGCCGAATGTGGGATGGATAGAAAACTGGAAGTGTAGTTTCTGGGGCTGCCTGTTATGTCAAATCACAAAAAGATTTAAATACTTGAAAGCAATAGATTAAGGTAAGTATGGAAGAGCTCAGATACTTATCCGAAGGTTATCTGATCTTCCCTAGGTATACTTTTTCACTAGAAATAAGTACCTTCTCAAAGTGCTAAATTCCTTTTCTTTTATCTGTCCAGATGGATGTAGCAAATGCAACTTCCTATTCGGCAAAGTCCAGCTGCCTCTCCCAGCATGTTCACCTCCACTGGAGGGCACAGGAATTTACATATCCAAGGCTACAAAACTTATTTGGAGACCTGATTCAGGACAGATTTGGCCTAATTTTTGTATTATGCAAGCTGATCACCCCGATAAACTTCATGGATGGTTATGCCATAGGTCAAGGTGCTTCCTTCTGCTTCAGATTCATTGTCTTCCTTTGGTTGGTGTTCAAAACAGCACCTTGAATAAATAAAGCCTGATGATGCCTTCCCCTGTTTCTCGGCCTGCTAAACAATTGCAACTGATCAGTTTTGGCAAGACAGACCTAGGGGCTAACTTCTGCCTATGGAATCACAACAGGATCTCTGTGTCTTTCACCTTTTCGGTTACACGGGCCTTGCTGCAATCACCATGAAAGGACTCCCCCATGGATTTGCAGTCCATTCGGGTTATGAGGAGTTCTTCCCTGTAACATGCTTTGTTGGCTTGGGAATGATTGTAAAGTGTGCTGCTGCTGACGGGGAAAACTGGAAAGCAAATGTCTTCCAAATGCTCAGGCAATGAAAGAATGTTCTAGTGATTTTCACCTGAAGCGTGCTCCTCTGTGTACAATAGTAGCCAGAAGTTCATTTTTTTTGTTTCCATGTTTTGTTTTGAGATGAAGTCTTACTCTGTCACCCAGGCTGAAATGCAGCAGTGCAATCTCGGTTCACTGCAACCTCCGCCTCCCAGGTTCAAGTGATTCTCCTGCCTCAGCCTCCTGAATAGCTGAGATTACGGGCAACTGCCACCACCCCTAGCTATTTTTTTTGTATTTTTAGTAGAGACGGGGTTTCACCATGTTGGCTAGGCTGGTCTCGCACTCCTGATTTCAAACGATCCTCCTGCCTTGGCCTCTCAAAGTGCTGGGATTACAGAGTTGAGCCACTGTGCCCAGCCCCATGTGTTTTAAATAGGACTAAATTGTTTCTCCCTCTTTTTTTTCTGGCAGATAAGAATTAAGTTTCAAAGCCATTTGCTATCAGTAGGTGTGTTCCACAAACCCAGTTCTTCATTCTTTTTAGTCTTTCTCAGCTTTTCCTCTCACTTTCATATCCGACATGAAAGCAAGACAGCACGTGGGTGCAATTTCAACTGAGAAAGCCTCAGTTTGCATTCCTGGTAATTAAAAGTATCCTAAAGCTACCACCCCAGTCTTAAAGAGCAAGATGTCAGGGAGGATGCTCTATACTAGCTTATTGCATCACCTCTGACATGAATGGACCACTGTCTAAGCCTGATACAGTTTAAGACTTTGTTTACAGGTTAAAAATAAAATAACATCTTTACAAGTTTAATAGAGAGGGCCTAATTTTTCAACAAAATAATTCTCAAAAATATTTTTAAACATTTCTTTTTCTAAGATGAAGGCTTTTCAATGATTATTATTGATGGACATACATCAATTATGGGACCAGCGTAGGAATGCACATGGTGATTTATGAGACAGTTTCTTCTCCAGGCAGCTTTTAGTCTTCTTATGAAACCTGTCCTTGGAATGTTCTTAACTGAGGTCTGAATCCTTTTAAGAACTATGTGATGGGTATGAACCAGTCTGCTAGAAAAATGTGTATCCATGTATAATTTGGATAGAGTGCCTGGAAAGTTCAAGGAACACTGATATCCTCGGTGAACACCCCAGCAGAGAGGGATACACCCACCCTGGTTTTTGAGCCTAGGCCATTAAGAAGTTCAGAGGATTTCCCATCTGAACTTAAATGACACTCAAGTTCAGTCTCTTTCCACCAAATTCTAAATCTAGCTTTCCACCAAATTCTAAATCTAGCTTTCCAAATATTTACTAGGAACAGGTTTCTTAAGGTACTTAATTACTTTCAAGTCTCCCCACACAGTCTGAGCGGAAAAGTGTAAGGGGAGAGTCTCTAGCTGCCATTCTCCTTTCACTGTGGTTTAGGGGAGCTCATTGCATACTGATCACCAACCGCCTGTTGAGTTGCTCCATCTGCTGGATGGACCCTGATCGCCGCATGCCGTCCGGGGTGGCTGCTGCTGTGGGACGCTGCCAGGTGGTTGTGCGGTTCACGTGGTCCACATAAAAGACCCGCCCGTGGCTGTCAATTCGAGCTTCCCAGTCTAGTTTTAATAAAAAAGGCAAAAAGAAAAATCAAGGACAAACCACTGACCCATGTGAAACACATACTACTTCCAGGTCGTCTGCAGGTAGAACTCACCGTTGGTTCATGGCGGCAGGCCAGACCCTGTCCACAGCACCTGCCACAACTTCTGGGGCACTGGCATGAACTCGGGATCTCAGAAAACAATTTAATGAACTCAGACTCTCTGCTGGGCCATATTAAACAGTAGTTGTGCTTCCTTGATCAAGACCTATGTTAAAATTCTAATAATTTTCTGTTTTTTCTTTTTCTTTCTTTCTTTTTTTTTTTTTAGATGGAGTCTTGTTCTGTCACCCAGGCTGGAATGCACAGGCTGGAGTGCAGTGGCGTGATCTCGGCTCACTACAACCTCTGCATCCTGGGTTCGAGCAATTCTCCTGATTCAGTCTTCTGCATAGCTGGGATTACAGGTACCCACCACTATGTCCGGCTAATTTTTGTATTTTTAGTAGAGATGGGGTTTCACCATGTTGACCATGGTTGGCAGGCTGGTCTCGAACTCCTGACCTCAGGTGATCTGCCTGCCTTGGCCTCCCAAAGTGCTGGGATTACAGACATGAGCCACCATACCCGGCCAAAATTCTAATAATTTCTAAAGAGGAAATCTAATGTTTAATTAATTTATTTCTTTAGATATGTCCATTCTCACTGTCACATTTGTTGGCTACTCAAATGACAGCCGTGGAAAATTGGAGCATCCTCTGGTGAGAGTTTACACTGCGATGCTGGAGAACACTTTCTTTGTTAAATTTAATAGAGGGCAATTAGGTTCAGTGGAAAGAATGGCCCTCAGATGAAAACCAGTTTTAACTACTCTTCTAAAATCCTGGATCTGCGAATTTGGATGACCTCTGTCTTATATTTAGCAAACTTAATCAACTGCCTTTCCTTTTGAGTGGGTGAATGGAAGGAAATTATTCTTAGGGCTTCAAAACAGCCTTTTGATAAGTTGTTAATTAACAGTGCATATTCAACCTGCAGCTGTCAAATATCTCTG
Source organism: Callimico goeldii (assembly GCA_963573925.1). Classification (NCBI taxonomy): domain Eukaryota; kingdom Metazoa; phylum Chordata; class Mammalia; order Primates; family Cebidae; genus Callimico; species Callimico goeldii. The sequence continues at coordinate 638 of CAUYOR010180337.1, read as the reverse complement.
GCCACCAAACCAGTAACTAGGAAGTACCCTTTAGTTGATAAATAACCATCCCAAACAGTAGAGGGAGCCTGAGATAAAAAAAAAAGTTCCCTTCCCAAATTAAAAACAAAATAAAACAAAACAAGAAAACAAAAAGGTGGAAGCACAGATGATTCTCTACATTGTACATGCAGGGGATGAGGTGGGGTGAGGTAGGTGGAAAAGAGCTGGAAGCAATGGGTTTACATCGGAGCGAAACATAGAAGAGCAGTATCTGCCGTACAGAGATGGGCAAAGCTGTAAGAGCCACACATCACATTGTGGAAATAGAAGCAGTGTGATAAAGTTATGCTGAAAATGCTCGAGACTAAAGAAGAAGAAAAAGCAAAAATGACTGCAAAGGGAAGAAAACCATCCAGCCTTTTAAGTGGGAAAAGCCATAGCTTTTGGGAGTAGATCAGATATCGACAGTTCCGTTGAAAACTTATCATTCAGGTAATGACATAGCAACTCTCAATTTTTTTTTTTTTTTTTTTTTTGAGACGGAGTTTCGCTCTTGTTACCCAGGCTGGAGTGCAATGGCGCGATCTCGGCTCACCGCAACCTCCGCCTCCTGGGTTCAGGCAATTCTCCCGCCTCAGCCTCCCAAGTAGCTGGGA
>CAUYOR010180334.1:0-10435 GCA_963573925.1 Callimico goeldii | reverse complement strand
CCAGCTAATTTTTTGTATTTTTAGTAGAGACGGGGTTTCACCATGTTGACCAGGATGGTCTCGATCTCTTAACCTCGTGATCCACCCGCCTCGGCCTCCCAAAGTGCTGGGATTACAGGCGTGAGCCACCGCGCCCGGCCCCCTAACTCATTAGATTCTTGATGAGTGCTTATGTATTTATGTGGGAGTGTATAAAACAATGAAGAGACAGAGGTTCATATTAGAGTTGACAGAGGATGAATCAGCAAAAGCATTTATGCACACAAGAGCCTCACACCAGAAAGATAAGTATGTCTGAAGTTTGTATTTTGACCTTTTATAGGATATAGAAGTTAGAGAAAAATAAAAACATATGTGCCCTAATTTTCAAGATCCCAGCCACACCTAGGCTACAATTAAAAATCATGTGAAAGTCAGTCGGGCACAGTGGCTCATGCCTGTAATCCCAGCACTTTGGGAGGTCGAGGCATATCACGAGGTCAAGAGTTAGAGACCAGCCTGGCCTACATGGTGAAACCCCATCTGTACTGAAAATAGAAAAATTAGCTGGTCGTGGTGGTAGGCACCTGTAATCCCAGCTCCTCGGGGGGGTGAGGCAGGAGAATCATTTGAACCCGGGAGGCAGAGTTTGCAGTGAGTGGAGATCATGCTATTGCACTGCAGCCTGGGTGACAGGGCAAGATTCTGTATAAAAAAAAAATCATATGAAAGTCTGTCTTTTTAAAAAATTCGGGTGTTAGCCAACAGGACTTACCAATATTAACTGCACTTTCAGCAGCCAGTGATGTTGTTATCTTCCTTACTTTTTTTGAGGAAGGTAATTAAACTTGTGATCAGTGCTATTTTACCGGAAAGTCTTTGGATGGTCTCATACTAAATATCTTGTGATTTTTAAAGCAACAATTAAGATTGCCACTTAAATGTATCCTCATCATTATCTAAAGAACAACTACTCTAACCAGGCACTATGAAATGTGTGATTATTAGTAAGAAGGCAAGCATTATTCAGAATTGTCAATGCAATTTGAAAATGGAGAGTGGTGATATGAAAATAATGCTTTGGAAACCCAGGGGGGAAAGTATATAATTTTCAGAAGGCTCATAGGCAACATCAGAGAGGAGGTGAGTGATGTAATGAATCTTTAAGAGTGAAGTGATGTCCATTAGAAGAACAAGAAAGAAATGGCATTCTGGACAAAGAGAACACTACAGGATGATGTAGCACAGAATGTTTCCAATGGCTAGAATGGAGTCCATGCTGGGATCATGCTGAAATGATAACTGATGATCTCATCAGAAGAGACTTGTCTGCCTTACGATTAACAAGATCTTTGAAGTTTACCCTAAGTGTGATGGGGTGTCAAGAAAGGATCTAAAGAATGGAAGTGAAAGAAGCTGATTTGTGATTTGAAGGATTGTGCTGTGGTTATCTAGGGTAGGAACTAGAGGCAAAGGGATGATATCAGCAAACAGACATGTCCAGGAAAGAGAGAGAGACTGGAGGAGTTGATTATAGTTAATCAGTATATGGTTTGGTGATTGAAACACACGGCATGTGTGTGCATATTAAGCATGTATGTACTAAAATGTTTGTGCAGAGCTTGGAGCAGCAAGACAGAGGAAGAGTAAGAACTCTGAAAACAGGAGCAAAAACACTGACCTTTTTTGTGTGTGTGTGACAGTCTGGTTCTGTAGCCCAGGTTGGAGTGCAGTGGTGCAATCTTGGCTCACTACAATATCCACCTACTGGGTTCAAGCAATTCTTCTGCCTCAGCCTCCAGAGTAGCTGGGACTACAGGCATGTGCCACCATGCTCGACTAATTCTTTTATTATTATTAGAGATGGGGTTTCACCATATTGGCCGGGCTGGTCTCAAACTCCTTGACTTTGTGATCCTCCTGCCTCCCAAAGTGCTGGGATTACAGGTGTGAGACACCACCCCCTGTCAAATGAGTTTTTCTACTAACAGAAAACAGTGCATCAATAATTTGTTTTATGTTACAGTTTCTAAACTCTTTTACATGCATCGTTTTATATGATCCCACAAACCTGATATAAATTACATATAAGTTTTTTCTGAGTACAGTCTATTCATAAAAAAGTTTGTTGGAGAAGGTGAGTAAATTGCCCATGATCACTTGTTAGGTCAAAACTAGGACTTCTAAGCTCTAAATATCTACCATAGCAAGATGTACTCTCTCGTGCCTCACTACATCCCCATCAATACCTTGTAAAGAGGATATCATAAAAGATTGTTGGTAAGCCATTGAATGCTACCTTACTAACTCTTTGAGATACTTCAAAGAGAATAAATATTTTACATCCTTGATTGATTGAATATTAGCATTGTTCAGGTTTTCAAGTTTTTATAAATTAAATTAAAATCTACCAAAGTCTTTATCTTTTAATAGCCTATTATCAATTCTAATAGGATTTATACATGGAAGGCAACTAAATTTACAAAAATCATGAATTCAAATGTAAATTATTGATATATATTAGATATTTATGGCTAATAAAATAAGCTTAAGAATTATGTGTATTTTTATTATGAAAATATTAAATAAATAGATAAATAAATCAACAAGTAATGTCAACAAAAGGAAGAAACAACAGGGAAAATAAAGCAGAAGAGTGCATAGATAAGAAAAATGAACATAAACTGAAAAAAGAAAAAGATGGAAAGAAGAAAGGCATGGTGAACATTTCTTTGAGTGAACTCTTGGTGCTTTCTTAGTGGTGTGGCCATATGCCCAAGTAACTTTGCAACCACTGATTTCTTACTATTGCTTTAAATCATGACCTCTAATTCAATTTTCAAGAAGATAAACATAATAATCTCCATCAACTGTGCTGCTGCATTATTCTGTAGGTTAGTTTGTAGAATGAGAGCCCTTGCTCACACCATTTACAGTGGCCAAACATGGTCATGGGTTTAGGGTTGGCGGAGAAAGTAAAACAGGTCACCACCTTCATGACCTTCTCACTGACGTTGCTTATCAGCTCTGTCCAATGTTTTCACACACCTTTTCCCTTTCTCCCCTCTGTCCCCAGAAGCATAAAGTGACTAGAAATCATTTTGCGATGATGTTTAACCCTTCTTTCCCAAGGCATGCTTGTGTTATAAGGGTAAAACTTACACATAACTGACACAATGTTCTGGGTACTGGACTGCACGTATTACTCCCAACTCTCATGGTAAGGAAGGAGAGAGTTCTTGACAGTGTTGACTGCAGGAGAGTTACAAGGTAGAAAAATATAAACAATGTTCTAGCTTTTTATGACATTTGCTTTTAAACCTATGCTATACCATATATGTTTCCTGACTGGATATAGAATGGAACACATTTTAAAAAACACCTATTTGGCATGTTTCAACAAAATTTGTGCCAAAAAACCTAACCCTGTAAACATGTGTGGTTTCAGAGACATTGTGTACTTCTGAGCAGTATAATCACTCAGCAAATAGAGGCTTTCTCTTAGAAAAAGCTTTTCTTTTTAGAAAAAGAAAATTGTGCCAATTTTTATTTGCCAGTAGTTTTCAAAGTCATTATTAAAGCAAATGAAATTGAACATTTTTGTTTTTATAATTTTCCTTTATACAGAGTCGTTGTTTTTCCAAAGAGCTTCTCTCCTTTAAATGGTTATGGTAAACACTATTTTAGAAATCATAAATTGTTCTACTCTGAATTGTTATGGCTTATAGATTCGTTTTTCATTCTTTTGGACTAATAAATGTTTGCATTAAAAGATAAATGTTTACTCTTTGACTGGCATCTCATGAAGAAATAATAAGGCATAGGTATGAAGACTACACATTTGTTGTTTGGTCTTCATAAGGGCATACAAGATTTGATCACTGGATTATAAATATTAGAAAGCAATATTCATGTCAAGAAGACAATAGTTTCAATAGGTATAGAGTCATGTTCCTACTGTTCAGTCGGTATAATCCAGACATATGGGATGGGACAGTTAATAATAAAACATCTTCATTGCATGTCTGAGCACTTGATAGGGACTTTACTGAAGTCATCCTCAATCTTTGCATATGCAGAGGCTTGTGCAGCAAGTGACATGTTGTGATTATTAATAAACGGTTGAATGGGTAAGTGAATGGTCTACATTTAGAAGTAATAAGGTCATGAGCTTGAATATCCTCTCCTTACTGTAGACCTAGCTGGGAATACATAAGGGAATTGAAAGATGGGGGTCATACTATGTCTCTACTCCTCTGGGAAATACACAATACTAAAGACATAATTAAGAAGGCATTAGACCTGGTGTGGTGGCTCATATCTGTAATCCCAGCACTTTGGGAAACTGAGGCAGGTAGATCATGAGGTCAGGAGTTCGAGACCAGCCTGGCCAGCATGGTCCATCTCTACTAAAAATACAGAAAATTAGCCAGGTCTGGGTGGTACGTGCGTGTAATCCCAGCTACTCAGGAGACTGAGGCATGAGAATCACTCAAACCCAGGAGGTGAGGTTGCAGTGAGCCGAGATCGCACCACTGCACTCCAGCCTTGGACGTAGTGTGAGACTCTGTTTCAAAAAAAAAAAAAAAAAAGAAGGCATTAAAGTTATCTCTGCTGAGCTTATGGCATTGTGCTTTTAAAATTAGGAATAGTAATAAATATAATTTAATTTACACTAGGCATTTTACTAAGAATTTACATAAACTGCCTAACTGAATCTGTACAACATTCCATCTAATTTTTTTAAGTTTTTTGAGATAGGAGTCTCCCTCTGTTGCCCAGGCTGGAGTGCAGTGGTGCGATCTTGGCTCACTGCAACCTCCACCTCCCTGGTCCAAGCAGTTCCCTGACTCAGCCTGAGTAGCTGGGATTACAGGCACACACCACCATGCCTGGCTAACTATTTTGTTTTTTTTATTAGAGGCAGGGTTTCACCCTGTTGGTCAGTCTGGTCTGGAACCCCTGACCTCAGGCAATCTGCCCGCCTCAGCTTCCCAAAGTGCTGGGATTACAGGCGTGAGATGCCGTGTCTAGCCGACATTCCATCTTAAATCTCATGAGCTTGAAATCTCAGAAGCTTAAACAACTGGCCAAAGGATGACAACTAACAAAGTTCTGAATCAGGAATCTAAACCAAGTTTCATTTGATTTCAAAGCCTCTAGCATTTCTGTCCATTCTTTACTTTTGCCAAGTACTTCTATTTTGTACCATTTTAAGTGCCAAATAAAACACCGGCATCTACTTTACAAAGCTAGGTCATGTATCAATGCACAGTAAGGCAGTATTACATATAATTAATTAAGTAAATCTTTACACAGAGCAGGAAACTGTCATCAGACTTAACACCCTTGGGTAATGCATTGTCCCTGACAAAAGGGACAAAACTGGCCTTGGCTTTAAGACAGTGATAGCTTGAGTAACTGTGAGTCATCCTGTGTTTTGGGATCCATTTGTCCTCTCTTCGACTCTGCTCAAAATTCACAAAAATTGCTACTGTGTAATTTAAACTGAAAAAGACCAAATAGACACCGGAGCACTTCCTGGCATGAGAAACCATGACTGTTTTAAAATACATCTACCCTATTCATAAATACTGTACCACTATTTTTGAAAAATTAGTTGAAATACAGAAAAATCAATGTCACACGTTTTCCCTACCCATTGGTAACACATTTTAAAATACACAATCATTTTTATTAAAATTTGTCATTCGCCTCTACTATGAGAAAAAGTTATGAATGTTGATCTGTGAAACAGAGCTTCATGACCTTTGAAATTCAATCTCAGGAATAATTTCGAGCATATGAGCATATAAGATAAAACAGGGCCTAAACACAAACATTAGGCAAATATAATTAAATAAGTTACTCTTGATGACATTTTATATTCCTAATTATTGATGAAATGACATGATCTGCAATTTATTGTGTAGTTTCATTATTAAATTAGGAACTTAAACAGCAATGCATTATTTTTACTATATAACCATGTACTAAATTAATAAATGCTTTATTATAATTTGAAAAAAATATGACCAGCTCTATGATTATTATTATTATTATTATTATTATTATTTTTTTTTTGAGATGGAGTTTCGCTCTTGTTACCCAGGCTGGAGTGCAATGGCGCGATCTCGGCTCACGGCAACCTCCGCCTCCTGGGTTCAGGCAATTCTCCCGCCTCGGCCTCCCAAGTAGCTGGGACTACAGGCATGCGCCACCATGCCCAGCCAATTTTTTTGTATCTTTAGTAGAGACGGGGTTTCACTATTTTGACCAGAATGGTCTAGATCTCATGACCTCGTGATCCACCCGCCTCGGCCTCCCAAAGTGCTGGGATTACAGGCTTGAGCCACCGCGCCCGGCCGATTATTTTAAATTAAATTAATTGGCTAGTCTTTATAAATTATTTCAAAAGAATAACTTTGGAATCAACAGACGTATAACATTTCTAACTTGATTTTATTACAAAGATTTGTTTTTCCTAGAAATCTAGTGCTTCCTCTACTGTCTTCATGATTAACATCCAAACCACTTAAAAGATCAGTCTTAAGACATAATGCACATTAAACCATCTACCTTAGTTTTCTGAATCAATTTAAATGTCAGAGAGTATAATCAAATATGAATTTGTTTATTTTGGATCACATTGTCACCAATATAAAAACTTCGATATTTATTAGATTATTAAAAGCATGGACCAGTTTAAATCTTTAAAGATTGATTCAATTGATTTCATGTTACTTTTAGAGTTACTGTAAAAACTATTATCTCCATGATAAGATTTTATGAAGCTCAAGATCTATTGCTCAAGGATAGGGAGGACTTAGACACATCCATGTATATTTGAGATTCTTTCAATTTTAAGTCTTTCCTGGTGTCAAAATAAAAATCTTTGCCAAATTAAATAAAGTTTGATTGAACAAACAACATTCGTGAATTGAGCAGCCTCTCCCAAGCCAGAGTCCCAAGTTCAGAGGGACTCCAGTGCAGCCACATACTGGAAGATTTATAGATGGAAAAAGGAAAGTGAGGTACAGAAAACAGAAGTAAGGCACAGAAACAGGAGGATTGATTACAGCTCAGCATCTGCCTTACTTGAACATGGTTTAAACAGTTGGCCCACTTTGGCCATAACTGGATGATAGACATGAGAGTAGGTTACAATTCATTTACACTTTCATTAGGTTACAGTTTCATATAGTTTACTATATACAGAGAAACCTTGGAGCTGAACTTAAAACATGTAAGGAGGCAGTTTTAGGCTAAACTTGATGTAATACAGGGTAATAGAACAGCACAATGTCCATCTTTCTCTTTCTTTTGGTCCAGTGAAATTCCACAGTGTTCTTATATGCTCATTGTAGATAACATAAGCCATGGCATATCACCTTCTTAAAAGCTGTTACCATTGTAAATTGTATGCCCTTTATCATATAATAGGAGTAAGAAGATTTACCAGATAGTATCTTAAAAGACTAACTTCCACTTTAATGAATTAGATTTGAATACTGAGAAGTGACTCAGGAGAAATACAACAACATTTAGATGAGAACTTCTCAGACTTAAATGGACTTCAGAGTCAACTACAGGACTTGTTAAAGCTCACATTGCTGGAGATATATTCTGATTCCCTAAGAGTTAGGTAAGTCCCAGAATATGCCTTTCTAACAAGTTCCCATGAGAAAGCTAGCAGACCACATTTTGAGTAGAAATTTTTCCAAATGATAATTACTTTGCATTTCTTCTTGTATAAATTTAAAGATTTGAGCACATTAAAATGTCTAAGATAAATACTGACTGCCAAATTTTTCTAGACATCATCAAATCCATTTCAACTCCATTTCTACCTCTCATAAACTTTGGAGATATTAAAGATTTTCAATCAGTGAATGAAATACTTAACATGTGTTTGAAGCAAGACTTATATTAGTATTTTAAGTTTTCTTCTCATTAGCAATCTTGCCAAGTCCAGAAATATTTCTACTCTATTTATAAAATAGAAAATTAAAATTCATTTTTATACCAGATGCAAAATCAGTCTGCATGTTACCATGGTAAAGCTTTCTTGAAACCACTGAAAAAATTCCCAGCCAGGCGCAGTGGTTCATGCACTTTGGGAGGTCGGGGTGGGCAGATCACGAGGTCCGGAGATCAAGACAATCCTGGCTAGCACAGCGAACCCCATCTCTACTAAAAACACACAGACACACACACACACACACACACACACACACACACACACACACACACAAATTAGCCAAATGTGGTGGCACAGCCTATAGTCCTAGCTACTCAGGAGGCTGAGGCAGGAGAATCACTTGAAACTGGGAGGCAGAGGTTGCAGTGAGCTGAGATCATGTCATTACACTCCAACCTGGGCAACAGAGCAAGACTCTGTCTCAAAAAAAAAAAAAAATCTCCTCCTGTTTCTCAAGCATTAAGCTCAATGGAGTCATATATGACCAAATAAACTGACTTTTAAAAATATCAGAACTAAATATAATAAGCTAATTTTGTAAGCACTTGCAGCTTTAAATAATTTATAGTCAATGAAAGGGATAGAACTTTGCCTTTTTTTCTTTTACAAAAGTGTCCTAAAGGAATGATTGGGTAAAGATAATTTCTGTTCTAGAAACATAATCCGAAATTGTTTGCTAAAGTAAACAAAGACAAATAAGCAAAACACAGTGATATAATTTTTTAAGTAAAAGTTCATAAAGTTGTGCATTTAACTATAGCTCTGTATGTTTTAATATGTACACAAATGTTTTAAACCATTTGTCAGTTCAAACGTAGGAGTTTTTTTTTTCCTAGGCATCTTTCAGTCTCAGTGACATGGCAAGAATTTGCCATCAATGGCTCTTAAGTAAACAGCAGTTCTCACATATCAGACCTGAGAGAAGGCCTGCCGAGAAGTGGCTTGCTCTTAGGGGGATTTCTTTCACCCTGGCTGTCATCTTCCTTAGACAAGTGAAATGAAGATAGTAAATTCTAGGCTTGATGCCAAACTTAGAAACCACTAAGATAACCCCATAAATAGAGCAAGTTTTTATCATGCTTAGCAATGAGTGACAGAGATGAGCGCTTAAAGAATATGAATTTTCTAGGTTCACTTTGTGGATTTAGAGAAACTTCATTTGTTCTAGATAAGTGGCATTTTGTGAGCTTCTCTTGAAGCCCACAGAACTGAGACTTCTATGGATTTAAAGTTATGATTCAGGAGTAATTCTTTAAACATTCTGTATTATGTGTGAATTCTGTGGAAGAAGATATGTAGGAGGAGCTAAAAAATTACAAAGATCTCACCAACAAAATTATTACCTATCATGAACCATGTGCTGGCCTCATTCCCTCAATGAGCTAACTCCTATGTCCTCTAAGTCTCAAATATAGAGACAGACTAAGAGGACACAGGAGTAACCATCCCAAAGATTTTTATTCTCCCTAGTTTAAGAGAGAGAGAGAGAGAGAGAGAGAGAGAGAGAGAGAAATAGATATTTAGGGCTACAGTTAAAGTTAGGGTTGGAAAAAACTGTTGCTGGTTGTTTTTATTAAGAAACCCTACTTTGTTAAGTACTTTAGGTGTCTAGGTAGCGGGCATATTATCAATATTATTATTTTTAACATTCTTTTTATTTGCTGGTGCCAGCTTGAGGTATGTGGTTTGTGTTACACATGGGTTCACCTTTACAGAAGCTGTACCTGGACAATCACAATGTCAGTATAATAATTTCCTCCTTGAGAAATGCCTGAGGGCTTGGTACTATATTCATTTCAAGAGACTGAGGTTAACTTTTATTTTTTTCTGAACTCTTTGAAATTTGTTTGCTACAATTTGAATGTGACATTAGAATCTGACTTTGCACAAACTCCTCATTCCTGGTTATCCTTCCTGGTTTTTAAAATTCTCTAAGTTGATAATGGCATGCTATACAAATTTATCAACTGTACCTATTATATTAGAAAGTCAGGAATTATTCAAATGTTTCAAACAGAAGAAAATAATTAGAAAGAATTTGCTACAAAGGTGTTGGATGATCAAGAAGAGCAAAGAAAAGAACATATGTGGTCCTAAAAGTTAGGAGGTTGATAAGACCTTTGGCCTGGAGGATACCAACCCTTTGCCCTGCCCTCAGGGCTGCGTGAGTACATTGAAGAAGCCTGAACCATAATGCTTCTTTCTTCTCCTGTCTTTATATTTCCCTCCAGTCTCTCCAGTTGGGAGAAAGAGAAAGAAAACTGTCAAGGGAGTCAGGGAAACAACAATTTTCAGTATATATATACACACACATACATGTTTCTATCATTATCGTTTTTCATCTTCTGATAACTGTCTTCACCTGAACTCATTTATACAATTTACTGTCTGTTTCACCCATCATATATTCTGTTTATATTATATCCAGTTACCCTTTGGGTATGACAGATCATATTGGTGCTTTTTTTTTTTTTT
>CAUYOR010180333.1:0-18111 GCA_963573925.1 Callimico goeldii | reverse complement strand
ATTTCTCTTTACAAAAGACTCCTGTAGGGTAATATTGTACAGATGAAGAAAGTGTTGCACAGAAAAGTTAATTAATTTGCTCAATATCACACAGCTGTTAAATAGTAGAAGTAAATCAGAGGTAATCTTTGCTGAGAAGATTTTCAGGTGTTTTTATTGATGAGAGTGATTTCTGTTGTATATGAGACAAACAATGTTTATTTTGACAACTTGAAGCAGATCCTACAACAACAAATTAACAACAAAAGTCAATTAAAGTTGATAAAAAAAAAACCTAAACATATCACATGAAGCAATAAAAATCTTTTCAAATTTTAATCTTTTTATTGTACTTTAAGTTCTGGAGTGCAGAAGATGCAGGATTGTTGCATAGGTATGCACATGCCATGGTTTACTGTCTCCATCCACCCATCACCTACATCATGCATTTCTCCCAATGTTATCCCTCCCCAAGCTCCCCACCCTCCACTGTCCCTCCCCTAGCCCCCAACCCCAACAGATCCCAGTGTGTGATGTTCCCCATCCTGTGCCCATGTGTTCTCATTGTTCAACACCAGCCTATGAGTGAGAACATGCAGTGTTTGGTTTTCTGGTCTCTTGTCAGTTTGCTGAGAATGATGGTTTCCAGATTCATCCATGTCCCTACAAAGGACATGAACTCATCCTCTTTTATGGCTGCATAGTATTCCTTGGTGTATATGTGCCACGTTTTCTTTGTCCAGTCTATCACTGGGTTGGTTCCAGACCTTTGCTATTTCAAACAGTGCTGCAATGAACATAGGTGCACAAGTGTCTTTATAATAGAATGATTTATAATCCTTTGGGTATATAACCAGTAATGGGATTGCTGGGTCAAATGGAATTTCTATTTTTAGATCCTTGAGGAATCACCACAATGTCTTCCACAATGGTTAAACTAATTTACACTCCCACCAACAGTGTAAAAGTGTTCCTATTTCTCCACATCCTCTCTAGCATCTGTTGTCTACAGATTTTTTTAATAATCATCATTCTAACTGGTGTGAGATGGTATCTCAATGTGGTTTTGATTTGCATTTCTCTAATGACCAGTGATGATGAGCATGGAATGTTTTTCCATCTGTTTGTGTCCTCTCTTATTTCCTTGAGCAGTGGTTTGTAGTTCTCCTTGAAGAGATCCTTTATATCCTCTGTTAGTTGTATTCCTAGTATTTTATTCTCTTTGTAGCAATTGTGAATGGGAGTTTGCTCATGATTTGCCTCTCTGTTTGTCTGTTTTTGGTGTATAGGAATGCTTGTGATTTCTGCACATTGATTTTGTATCCTGAGACTTTGCTGCAGTTGCTTATCAGCTTAAGGAGGTTTTGGGCTGAGACAATGGGGTCTTCTAAATATACAATCATGTTATCCGCACTGCTCAAGGAAATAAGAAAGGACACAATCAGATGTAAGAAAATTTCATGCTCATGGTTAGGAAGAATCAATATTGTGAAAATGGCCATACTGCCCAAAGTAATTTATAGATTCAATGCTATCCTCATCAAGCTACCATTGACCTTCTTCACAGAGCCTGAAAAAAACACTTTAAACTTCATAAGGAACCAAAAGAGAGGCTGCATAGCCAAGAAATCGTAAGCAAAAAGAATAAAGCTGGAGACATCATGGTACCTGACTTCGAACTATACTACAAGGTTACAGTAATCAAAACAGCATGGTACTGGTACCAAAACAGATATAAGACCAGTGGAACAGAACAGAGGCCTCAAAAGCAATGCCACACATCTACAACCATCTGATCTTTGACAAACATGACAAAAGCAAGCAAAAGGGAAAAGATTCCCTGTTAATATAAGTGGTGTTGGGAAAACTGGCTAGTCATGTGCAGAAAGCTGAAACTGGACTCCTTCTTTACACTTTATACAGAAATTAACTTCAGATGGATTAAAGATTTAAACATAAGACCTAACACCATAAAAACCCTAGAAGAAAACCTAGGCAATACCATTCAGGACGTAGGCATAGACAAAGACTTCATGACTAAAACACCAAAAGCTATGGCAACAAAAGCCAAAATAGACAAATGGGATCTAATTAAACTTAAGAGTTTCTGCACAGCAAAAGAAACAATCATTGGAGTGATTTGGCAACCAAAAGAATGGGGAAAAAATGTTTGCAGTCTACCCATCTGACAAAGGGCTAATGTCTAGAATCTACAAAGAACTAAAGTAGATTTACAAGAAAAAAAAAAAAAACCCATTCGAAAGTGGGTGAAGGGTATGAACAGTTTTCAAAAGAAGACATTTATGAGGCCAACAAACATATGAAAAAATGCTTACCACAAAATGCTTTGAAAAAAATATATGCAAAAAACTGCATGACACAGGTCTGAACAATTACTTTTGGATATCATAAAACACTCAAGCTACCAAATGGGACTACATCAAACTAAAAATCTTCTGCATAGCATAGCATATGATTAACAAAATGAAAAGGCAGGGTACAGATTGGGATAGAATATTTGAAAACCACATATGTGATAAAATGTTAATATCCAAAATACATGAAGAACTTACACAACTCAATAGGAGAAAAAGAAGTAACCTCATTTAAAAAAAATAGGTCAATAACCTGAATAAACATTTCTCCAAGGAAGGCATAAAAATGGCCAACAAGTATATGAAAAGATGCTCTACCTCACTAATCACCAGGGAAGTGAAAATTAAAACCCTTATGAAATATTACCTCACACCTATTAGGATGACTATTCTAAAAAATCAAGCAATAACAAGTATTCATGACAGTAGGAAGAAAAGGGTACCCTTGTACACTGTTGGTGCGTATGTAAATCAGTACAACCATTATAGAAAACAGTATGGAAGTTCTTAAGTAAATTGAAGAGAGAACTACCATATGACTCAGTAACTCTTCTTTTGTGCATGTACCAAAGGAAATGAAATGACACATCATAAATATATCTGCTGTTCTGTGTATATACCCAATGAACATAGAATCATCATGTTATAGAGATATCTTCACTCCCACTCCATAGCCAAGATACGGAGACAACCTAAGTATCCATTGATAAATGAATAAAGCAACTGTGATATTACATATGTGTATAATGGAATATTATTCAGCCTTAATAAAGAAGATCCTGCCATTTGCCACAACATGGATGAACTTGGAGGACATTATACTAAGTGAAATAAGCCAGATTCAGAAAAAAAAGCAACCACATAATCTCACTTATGTGTAGAATCTTTTAAAAAAATAGTTGACTACACAGAATTGGGGAATGAAGTGGTAGTTACCAGAGATGAGGTAAGGGGGGATGGGAGATGCAGGTCAAGAAATGCAATGCTACAGATATATGGGAAGAATAGAGATCTAAAAGAGAACCTGAGGACTACAGTTAATAATATTGTATTTAACTGAATAGTTTTGCTAAAAGAATAGATTGTAGGTGTGTTTGCTACAAAAATAAGGGTAACTATACAAGATAATGAATACTTTAATAGCTTGAATATAATAGCCATTCCACTATGTATAAAGACATCATAACATGTTTTACTCCTTAAACATATATAACACAATAAAACAATGAAATGAAGAACCATCTGTCATTGATCTCCATTTTTTCTCTTGTACCAACTGGAAACTCTTATTTTGTGATTGAACATGAACCTCAATCACAACAATGATTATTTCTAAAAGGATAAAACTCATCAATATCTCGTGTATTAATCTACATGGTATCAAATAATTTGCACTGGGTTTTCTTCTTTTACTGAATTGTCAACTCATTTAGGTTTAGGTTAATTTATTTCTACTTAGTGACAACCTTGCTTAATGATGTAAATTGTAAATATAACTTATTTCTCTTGACAACAGTGCTGCAATGACCTATTCACTAGCACCCTGCTGCCAATCCTTCCTTTCCAATTGTGTATACAGACACAATATTTCTCTTACAAGAAGATTACTTTCACCGTTGTATGTCCCTCCTCAAACTCCAGTTATTTTTTCATCTTCAGTGTCAAGGTCAGATGTCTTAGCCTGGTATCCAAGGCTTTCCACAGTCAGTCCAACCTTGTGTGCTCCACTTACATCTGACTCTTCTGTTGCATCACCCTTCTGTTTTATGATCTCTGTACATCTCTTTTTCCAATCCAACATTGTACCATGCAGAGTTAAAGAATAACATTGAAATTTATTTCCTCTTCCTTTCTGAATCTCCCTATTTTCTAATAGTCCTAATATAAACTCCATCATCTCTTGTGAGTCTTCAAGGTTATGCTAATTTTTCCCTTTTTAGATTGTGGAATTCATTTCTGACATCATTTATTTGGCATTTGGCTTTATACTATCTATAGCATTCTTTCTTTCCATTTGTTAACTTACTCCTGCCTTCTTTTCTTAATTTCATGGTCAGTGTCATAAGGGAGAGACCATGTCTTAGACTAATGCTATATTCCGTATGATCCATACTTTCAATAATGAGTGTCTGATAAATAACTGTTAAATGTATATACTTATGCTATTGGGGTGAAAGTTTGACAAGAGGTTCCCAGAGCAGCACATTATTCCAGACAGGAAACTTGCCAGGCTGAGTCATTCAGCAGCTACAACATGTTTGCAATTTATTTTCTTATCTGGGTGTGAGAATTAGGAATAAAGAAATCTCAGTTTGAAGCATAGTGAATAAGCTTGGGTTTTGTACCTTTTGTAATAAAATAATTTATTTTTTAAAACTATTGCTGTGCACGATTCTTCCTTTTGGTTCTAACAGACATATATATTTGGCTGCAAGTAATAGAAATGGCTTCAATAATAAGGAAACAATCTTATGAAAAGAAAGACAAAATGAGAAGTTCAGAGATATAATTGGTTCAGACTTAATTAATTTTGCACATCAGTGATATCACATGGGACAAATTTCTTCTTTCTTCTCTCATGCCCTCTATTGTGTAACAAGCTGTCTTTAATTGGAAAATGGCTGTTACAGATCCATACTTCTGTTAAAGATACTACAATGTCCAGTAGGAGAAACAGAATCATTTCTTCTTTGGTATCTCTATTTAAAAGTGAAGAAACCATTTCCAGAAACCCCCTGAAGACTTTCTATATCTTATTGTCAGAAACTGGGTAATGTGCTCACACCAAGACCAATAAGTGGAAGGAAGGATTAGATCACTAAAGATATAATGTACAATAATGTGACTATGGTTAACAATACTTTATTGATATTTAAAATTTGCTAAGAGGGTAGAGTGGAAGTGTTTTCATCAGAAAAAGATACTATCTGTAGTGATTAATATGTTAATTAACTTGATTGTGGTGATTATTTCACAATGTACATGTGTATCAAATTGTCAAATTGTATGCCTTGAATATATAAAATTCAAATTGTCAAATATACCTTAATAAAATAATAACAATAAAAAAAGAATACCAGTTACCTGAGGTGGCAGGATAGACATCAGAACAAAACGGAGACTCTTCAGCAGGTCAGAGGAGAAACAACTGCTTGCAAAATAACCAGCTCAATTTTAACCAATCGAATATTAGCCAATGACCCCCCTCAAAAAGGTAGGCAATGCTCTCTCCCCTTCTCTTTGTTTCCAAAGGACTGAATAAGCCAAAGCATTTCCTTACTCTGGGGGATATCATCCAGCTGACAAGTGGTTGGGTCCTCTGCCAGAACATTTTTACTGTCTTAATGACCGTAAATTACATACATTGTTTGCATTAAAATATTGGCTGTGACTAAGCCCAGAGGTTTCTCTAGGACACCTTTTAAAAATTAAAAAAATAAATTAGACTAGATACCTTCCTAAGTCAACTCATAAAGGGGAAAGATCAATTATCCCCCCGACCCTTTTTGCTCCTTTCTTTTACCTAACCAGGTCACTTGAAACCTTTTCCGGTGGCCCAGAGCTATGTCAAAACCTGCTTTTACATGAGTTCTCTTGCCAGTCAGTTACACTGGAAGGGAATTTGTTCACATGTTATCTTCACCTTACACAAATGGATTAAAAATAAATGGTAGAAATAAAAATGTTTTGGTTTTATGTTCCAAAATTGTGTTATAAGCTACAGAGTGCGTATAGTAATTTTAGTGACTCTGGCATGAAAAGCAATTCAACATAGATTTGAAGCTGTAAAAACATATTTCAATTAACCAGGTAATGTGTGTGAGCATGTGTGTGTGTGTGTATGCAGTATAAGTGTGTATGGGTATATATGTTTTGAGATAGAATGAAGGGAACAATTTTGAGATGCATGTTTTATATTGCAATCCTAATTAGGCTTATACATAATGCTGCCATCTATCAGGTTATAGAAATTTTACATCAGGTGAATACATCAAGTTTTCATTAAACAGTGAATGAAACAGACAAAATACTGCTCTCATAAATCTTACATTTGGCTTTTACATCAAGTGCATGCAACATTTTCGATATAGAGAAAATAAACAGTATGGTGTTTTAAGCCACTTGGAAATAATTTTGTTTCTAATCAACTGCTTCAGAAAAATATTTTCTCAAAGATTACAAAAAAGTAATGTTACTAAAGTATTTCCACTCTTGATTTTTTTCCGTCTTAAAATCTGTTTCTATCTATATAATCTGCTTACTTGAGCTCAGTGTTATACATGCAACATCCAAAGTCACTACAGTTGTCAAAATTGCCTAATACATTTTATGTGAAGCTATATTTAAAAATTTAAACTCAGATTATGTCAAATTTCTGAACATATATTCTACCTGACTACATTATTTTTTTTCTCCATTTCCTTTGGACAGACACATAAGAAAACTACCTGTGTCAAATCTGTCAAGGAGAAGAAATACTAATTAAAATAAGATTTCAAATGGAATAAGTTATGATTTCTAAGAATATTGTGAATTCTTCATCAAGTCAACTTATAATAGGTTAAAAACACTCTGAATTTCAGCCAAAAGACTAATTGGATGCAAGAATCCTTTGTGAAGCTTTCTCCAACACAGCTACATCTAGCACAGTATGGACATTTCCTAATTTGGATCCCTACAAAGAATTTATGGGGCTCATGCTTCAATTATTTTACTTACAACAGTGCACTATATTTATTTGTACATTTTCTTAAACTACAAATATTTGAGACTCAGGTATCATTTCTAAATAATCTCTGTGTGTCCAATACTCAGCCAAGTGCCAAGCTCACCTAGGTGCTCAATTCCCATTAGAAATGCCTCACTCATTTCTGGCTCCTTTGTTTGAACTATGCTGGGTACTCAGTTAGAATTGGAATAATGCTGAACTGTCCACCTGAGGGGATAGCAGAAGGAAGTCAAGGCCAGCTTGTTCGTGCTTTACTCCTCTTTGTGGTCTCAGACACTATCAGAGTGCTTTCACACTTTTCCCTTCCTTATCTCTGAATTCATTCATTGAAAATATATTTATTAGATGTCTACTATATGCTTGTCACTACTGCAGGCTCTGGGATCCATCAGTGAATGAAACAAACAAAATACTGCTCTCACAGAGCTTACTTTCAGTAGGTAGCCAGCAGAGAAATGATCAAATGGATAGAAAATACAGATGTCAGGTAGTGATAAGTATCATGAAGAAAAATAAAAATGGATAGAGAGTTTCCAGATGAGATCGGGCGCGTTCAGGGTGGTATGGCCATAGACAAGAGTTTCCAGAGATGTCATTTTTAGGTTGTGTTCAACATTCTGAAATAATAATAGCTGATCAGAGACAGTGTATATCTAGCAATTGAATGTTAAAGTGTAGAATGGCAAGGTAAGGGGTCAAGACAGAGCATGTGTGGTGTGACTACCACCACAGTAAAAAGAACCATGTGTCTGTAGCATAGTAAGCAGAAGGAAGCGTGGTAGAAAGGAGAATGGATGTCTGATATTGTGGGACCTTGAAGGAATATCGTAGGACTCTGATATTGTAGGGCCTTACTATTATTGTGACATACACACATAATCATATATTGACTTATTTGCACATTAATATAAGAAACAACTTAAGTTTGAATAGAGAACTGATAAGATATGATTTATCTTTGAAAGGATTACTCTGATGTTGTGAATTATAAACTGAAGGATAGCAAGAGAAAAAGCAGACAGACTAGTTAGAAGGCAATTGCCCCAATCCAAGAATGAAATTATTCTAATGTGGATTAGGTTAGCAATTGTAAAATGAGTAAGAAATGGTTAGTTCCTAGATTTAAGGTGAGATAATGGGAAATGTGAATGGATTAGATGGAGGAGATGGAAACTGAGGAAAGTAAAGAATGGCTCCATAAAATTTGGCCTGAGCTACTAATAGAATAATAGCATTATATAGAGAGTTAGGACGCACTATAGGGTGTACAGTGGGAAGGCAGAGATGAGCTGGTTTTGAAGTGCAGCAGGAATCATAAATTCATCTTGGAAGACTCTCTTAGTCGATTTTTGTGTTGGTATAACAAGATATCTGAAACTGGGTCATTTGTAAATAATAGAAATGTATTTCTCACAATTCTGGAGGCTGGTAAGTCCAAGATCAAGGTGTCAGCATCTGGTGAGAATGTCTTGCTGCATCCTTAAATCGTGGAAGGTGTAAGGGCAGGAGAGAACTGAAAACTGCATGAAGCCATTTTTATAAAGGCATGAATCCCATTAACCAGGGAGGAACTCTCATTGCCTAGTCTTATCGTAAAGGCCTCACTTCTTAATACCAACACATCGGCAACATCTGCATTTTTGAGGGGACATTCAAACAATAGCAAAGATTTCTTTTAAGTTTCTGATGCTTACTGGACACCTAAATGGAATATCCTAGATTTCAGAAAAAATGGGAAAGGCTGGAGGTTTAAATTTGGGAGTTATTTGTGACTACAAGCCATGGAATCAGGTGGACTCAGGAATTAATTATAGAAAGAAAAGGGGGAGAGATAAGAGAATGGAGAAATGACATATTCTGTCATTTATGGGCCAGAAAGAAGAAGATAATCCAGTAAAAGAGACTGATAGGAAGAGAAAAAAAAAAGAATTTTTTGAAAAGCATGTCTAGTTAGAACCTGCTTTTCTTTTTTGCTTATAATGTTTTTTTTTTCCCCCTCATTTTCTATACATCTCAAGAAGTGAGATTGATCCTGTGATCCAATCTATGTATTAAAATTATTCAGGGAGGGCACGGTAGCTTTAGCCTATAATTCCAGCATTTTGAGAGGCCAAGGCTGGCAGATCACCTGAGGTCCGGAGTCGAGACCAGACTGACCAACATGGTGAAACCCTGTCTCTACTAAAAATACAAAAATTAGCAGTGCCTGACGGCCCAGGTACTCGGGAGGCTGAGGCAGGAGAATTGCTTGAACCCAGGAAGCAGAGATTACAGTGAGCCGTGATTGTGCCACTGCACTCCAGCCTGGGTGACAGAGTGAGACTTCATTTCAAAAATAAGTAAGTAAATAAATAAAATTATTCACACTGGGACCAACACATCCACTTTCCCCAGTGTGTAAAGTGATGTCTAAAGTATCCATCATGGATCATAGTGTTCCTGATTCCATCAGTCAGTTACCTATCTCGTCTTACAGTTAGCCCCTTGCTTTATTACAGAGGGATGGAGCTGTAGGGTGGAGGCCCAGATGTTTGGACTGTGTCCATTAGGTTTATTCAGACCTAGGCTCTGAAGAACATTTTTGCTAAAATTTATAAATGCTTTGAAAGTAATTACAGTAAATGCCTTCTTATTTGGCCTCTTAGCAGCTAGCTAAGAATGTTTCCCTTTCCCATTCTCTTCTTAAAATATACTAACTAAGGCCTATAGATACCAATTGCTCTCAGCCATAGACTTCTCTCCCACTGTGTTTAGGATGATTTCAAATTTTTTTGTTCCCATACCCATTTGTGCCAATTGTACTTATCCAGGACAATACTCAACTTGATGTAACACTTGTACACTGATAAAATATGAAAACAAAATATGCTGCTTTGCTAAATGTTGATGAATGTGAGTTATTATATGATACTAAAATAATTTTGATAATTTTGTGTTGGAGAAACAAAACTATAGTGAAATTATAAAAGTTTGTAAAGAATTTATAACCAAGTTCTGAATCTAGATTTCTCCACCTGCATTTTAAGCACCCATATAATCGGAGGAAGGAAAGAAAGCAGGCAGACAAAAAGAAATACATAAAGAAAGAACAGAGAAGAATTTTGGAAAAATATGGAACTGTAAGATGATGCATTTTCGATGTGATTCATGTAAGAGAGATAATTTAAAACTTCAGTTTTAAACCCAAAGAAAATGTTACATGTTGACATTTCTGTATCAAAATATTGGCAAATAAATGGATATGCAAGTGATTTAAGTTAAAATAAAAATGTTTAAGTATTGTATGTATCACATTTATTGAATGCACCAAAAAACTGATTTTGATGTCTACTGTTTTTCCTATTATTATGATTCTTATGAATATATACTTATTTGTGGCTCAGAAGAATTTAAGCTGGTCAAAGTTACTGCAAAACAACCCAAGCAAAGTGCCTATCTCTTTTCAAAATAGCTTATCTTCATGACATAATTTAAGAATAAATTGACCAGCATCTTTTTGAAATTCCCTTCCTCTTATTGATATATTTATTTAAATAAATTTTAAAATTAAATTTAAAACATGGCACATTTAACAAATTTGACTTTAATACTTCACTTAGAATAATTGTCTCCAATTCCATCCAGTTTGCTTGAAATGCTGCTATTTTGTTTCTTTTTATGGCTGAGTAGTATTCCAGTATCTATATGTATATATGGTGGTATATATATGTGTGTGTGTGTTTATATACATCTACTTATCTTTGTTTTGTACACACACACACACACACACGCACGGACATATATATCTTATGTTTTCTTTATTCACTCTTTGATTGATGGGCATTTGGTCTGGATCCATATTTTTTGCAATTGCAAATTGTGCTGCGATAAACATGAGCAGGCAAGTATCTTTTTTGTATAATGATTTTTTTTCCTCTGGGTAGATAACCAGCAGTGGGATTGCTGAATCAAATGGTAGTTCTACTTTTAGTTCTTTAAGGAATTGCCACCGTTTTTCATAATGGTTGTACTAGTTTACATTCCCACCAGCAATGTAAAAGTTTTCCCTTTTTACCACATCCCCACCAGTATCTATCATTTCTTGATTTTTTTTTTTGTGGCCATTCTTGCAGGAGTAAAGTGGTATCACATTGTTGTTTTGATTTGCAGTTCCCTGATCATTAGTGATGCTGAGCATGTTTTCATGTTTGTTGGCCATTTGTATATCCTCTTTTGAGAATTGTCTATTTACGTCCTTAGCCCATTTTTTGATGAGATTCTTTGTTTGTTTTTTGAGCTAATTTGTTTGAGTTCCTTGTAGATTTTGGATATTGGTCCTTTGTCAGATGTATAGATTGTGAGGATTTTCTTCCAGTCTGTGGGTTGTCTCTGCTGATTGTTTCTTTTGCTGTGCTCAAGATTTTTAGTTTAATGAAGTGCTATCTATTTATCTTTGTTTTTGTTGCATTTGCTTTTGGGTTTTTGGTCATGAAGTCTTTGCCCAAGCTAATGTCTAGAAGGGTTTTTCTCATGTTATCTTCTAGAATTTTTATGGTTTCAGGTCTTAGATTTAAGTCTGATCTATCTTGAGTCGATTTTTGTATAAGGTGAAAGAGGAAGATTTAGTTTTATTCTTTTACATGGGGTCAGTCAATTATCCCAGCATTATTTGTTGAAAGGGTGTCCTTCCCCCTATTCAACAAATTTTTTTTTTTAATATTTTTGTTTGCTTTGTCAAAGATCAGTTGGCTGTACATATATGGCTTTGTTTCTGGGTTCTCTATTTGGTCCCATTGGTCTATGTGCCTATTTTTATACCAGCAGCATGCTGTCTTGATGACTATGGCCTTATTATAGTATAGCTTGAAATCAGATAATATGATGCCTCCAGATTTGTTCTTTTTGCTTAGTGCAGGCTCCTTTTGGTTCCATATGAATTTTCAGATTTGCTTTTTCTAGTTCTGTGAACAATGATGGTGCTATTATGATGGGAATTGCATTGACTTTGTAGATTGTTTTGGCCAGTATGGTGATTTTCACAATATTGGTTCTACCCATCCATGAGAATTGAATGTGTTTCCTTCCATTTGTTTGTGTCATCTATGATTTCTTTCAGCAGTGTTTTGTAGTTTTCCTTATAGAGGTCTTTTACTTCCTTGGCTAAGTATATTCCTTAGTATTTTATTTTTATTTTGTTTTATTGCAGCTTTTGTAAAAGGGGTTGAGTTCTTGATTTGATTCTCAGCTTGGTTGCTATTAGCATATTGCAGAGCTACTGATTTGTGTACATTAATTTTGTGTCCTAAAACTTTGTCGATTTTGTTTATCAGTTCTAGGAGCTCTTTGAGGAGTCATTAGGGTTTTCTAGGTGAACAATTGTATCACCAAGAAACAGCAATACTTTGACTCACTCATTAGAGATTTGAAGGCTCTTTATTTTTTTGTCTTGTCTGATTGCTCTGGCTAGGACTCCCAGAACTATGTTGAATAGAAGTGGTGAGAATGGGCACCCTTGTTCTGTTCCAGTTCTCAGGGGAAATGCTTTCAACTTTTCCCCATCAGTATTATGTTGGCTGTGGGTTTGTCATAGATGATTTTTATTACATTGAATTATGTTCCTTCTATGTTGATTTTGCTGAGGGTTTTAATTATAAAGGATTGCTGGATTTTCTCAAACGCCTTTTCTGCGTCTTGAGATGATCACATGATTTTTGTTTTTAGTTCTGTTTATGGGATGTATCACATTTATTGGCTTGCATATGTTAAACTATTCCTGCCCTAGATGTTTTTAAGTAGTCACAGTAACACTACCTGCTGTAATAAATCCAGTATCAATTGCTTACCCCAATAATTTATTTTCTCTTGCACACTTAACAGCCTAATTGGTTGTTCTAGGCTGGTATTCAACCTTATTCTATACAATACATGTACCCAAGTTTTCCCCATATGGCAGTTCTGTTTATTTTATGCAGTAGCAAAAGGAGAATGAGAGCACAGAGAAAGACATACATTGCTTAAAAGCCTTGGTTCAGAAGTGATAGGTCTCATATCCACTCATGTTACATTGATGAAAAATAGTCACATCTAGATATAAGGGGTGGAGGGAGACTGAGAAATCATATCTACTTAGTCACTTTCCAGCAACTACTTTACTTCACAATATTGCAAGTAAAAAAAATACAAGTTTTGATGGAAAGCTAGCCATCTTCTTCAGTATTCTGCTGAATAGAGGCTATTTCACAAGTGTTTGTGGAAATAAAATATGAGTATACTCTTATTAATTCAAAAACCTATTTTGTAAACTCTGACTTAACAATTAAAATCTCAGCTCCATGTGTGAGTACTTAGTGTACTCA
This sequence comes from Callimico goeldii, assembly GCA_963573925.1. NCBI lineage: Eukaryota > Metazoa > Chordata > Mammalia > Primates > Cebidae > Callimico > Callimico goeldii. Next base: position 4,693 of record CAUYOR010180333.1, on the reverse strand, counting down.
TGTTTATCACAGCACAATTTGCAATTGTAAACAATATGGATCCAGGCCAAATGCCCATCAATCAAAGAATGAATAAAGAAAACATAAAATATATATGTCTGTGTGTGTGTGTGTGTACAAAAACAAAGATAAATAGATATATATAAACACACACACACACACACACACACAGCACCCTATATACATATAGATACTGGAATACTACTCAGCCATAAAAAGAAACAAAATAGCAGCATTTCAAGCAAACTGGATGGAATTGGAGACTATTATTCTAAATGAAGTAACTCAGGAATGGGAAGCCAAACATCATAAGTTCTAACTCATAAGTGGCAGCTGACCGATAAGGATTCAGAGGCATAGGAACAATACAATGAACTTTGGGGACTCGGGGGAAAGGGAAGGAGGAGGTGAGGGATAAAAGACTACAAATTAGGTACAGTGTAGACTGCTCAGGTGATGGGTGCACCAAAATCTCAGAAATCACCACTAAAGAACTTATTCATGTAACCAAACACCACCTGTTTTCCAAAAACTTACGGAAATAAAAAAATTAATATTTTAAAAAAACCTTTTTCAAATTCCAGACTCCATGAAAGACTGTTTGATTACATTTTTAAAAACTTTCATGTGTTGAAATAAAATAAAAACAAAGGCAAAAGACATAAAGAAACTAATAAAAATGAACCCCACAAATGTGTCGAACTAAAGGAGAGAGACACAAGAGAGTGAGGCAGTATGATTTCATTTTAATAATTACAATAAAAGCAACACTAATATGTATTGTTAGAAATCTCAAGGAGTTTGGTTAGAACGGGAACCCAGAAGGTGATTATAGGGTGCTAGCAATTTTCTGCCTTTTGTTAAAATGCTGGTTACATGGGTGTGTTCAATCTGTGAAAAGTCAGAAAGTTGTATACACTTTTATGTGTATATATGAGTTATTGTATCATACTCAAGTTTTTAAATGTTAAAAAGGAACAGTAGTTTAGTTAGTGGTAGTTTACTGACTTTGGGTTTTTTCTAATATGTTATAGTTATGTAAATATTATAAGAAGAAACTGAATAAAGTTACATAGGACTTCTTTGTACTATTTTTGCAACTACTTATGAGTCTGTAATTACCTTAATTAAAATTTATTTAAATGGAAAAAATTTAAAAAATGAAAAGAAAACTAGTGCTATCATAGCATATTAGAGAAATTGAAATGTAAAAAAGTCAACTGACTTTACTAATATTAGTCAGTGAAAGGCCCAATCCAGGTCCTTTAATTATAAAGTCAAAGTTCTTTTGAATGCTTCCTGCTGCCTCCCAGCCAGATATTCATTCAGGTTGGCCAGGCAGAGTTACTTATGGAAGAGTTTGTCCTTTCTGAAGTCTTGAATTTAGTACCTTGCATTTGTGAGGTTGCTTTGACAATTCAATATGAGAATAACATTTTAATGATGATAATGCCATTGCATTTGGCACTTTTTAGTTGATAACGTATTTCTTTAGATGTCTCATTTAGTCATCATAATAATTCTGTGTGCTATGTAGATACCCTATGTCTATGTTATAGGCAATAAAACTGAACGTTAGATAAGTATTTTTGTCTCAGATCATATTATCCAATTTAGAACAGTAGAATGAAGACTCCAGAAAAAAAAGATTTTTAGGGAAAAGGAAAAAAAAAGAGGTAAAGAGAGAGACTGTCTTAGTAGAATTCCCAACGTAATACATGTTTGAAAGAACATTTGAAAATACAATCAAGAAAATGAGAGGTAATTAAAACATTAGGTGAAAAGAAAATCCTTTAAAAAAGGAAAATGGATTACCCTGCTTGGCTCTCGACTGCAAAATATATACCTAACCATAATCATATATTCATTGAAATAAAAATATTAATAAAACCATATAGGGCCTACGAGATAGATTAGTAGGGTAGAGTTGTAAAAGAATAAAATCCTCATCCAAAATAACAGAGACTCTGAGGATATTTCAAAGTAATGAACAAGGGGTATCAATATGTATATGTTGTTTTTATACAAGGAGGTAACAGCTAGACAAAATGATTAAAAGGGTTAAGAGTTGTTGCCTCCGAGGTGGTGCAACTAAGGGGTGGGAAGCGGGCTTAGGTTTTTGGTTTAGCTCTCTATGATATTTGGTGTTTTAATTATACGCAACTACTACTCTAATTAGAAACGACATTTAACTGGCAATAAAAAGTCAAATGCATAAAACTAGTGAGAATGATATCTATATATAGACATGGTGTCCACTCTTTATCCCCTGAGGACAAAGTCAGAAGTTAGCTCAGTTCCTGTGTGGCTGGGATGAAAGTGGCAGCTTACACACAGACATGCAGGATTTCAGGGAAGAGACTATAGGGAAACATGAACACATGCAGAAAGAGCCTTTAGGAGCAATTACCATTAGGGAGTTTAGGCCTGGAGTAGTAGTTGTAATGGAGTCAATGAGAATGGGAAGGATTCTGATATGTTTTGAAGGTAGAAACAAAGGATTTGCAGATCCATTGGATACTGAGTGTAAGAATAAAATGTAGTAAACAAGGACTTTAAAGTTTGGGACTGAACAACATAAAGAATAAAATTGCTGTTTTATGGAGATGAAAAAGACCATGTGAGGAACAGATTTGGGACATGGAAATCAAAATTTCAATATTGAACATGATAAATTAGTTATACTTATTAAACCTCCAAAATGGTTTGGATTAGTGTCCCCGCCCAAATTTTATGTCAAATTAGAGGAGGGGACTGGTCAGAGGTGATTAGATCTTGGGGGTAGATTTTCATCTCACTGTTCTCGTAATAGTGAGTGAGTTTTCATGAGATCTGATTCTTCAAAAGTGTGTGGCACCTCCTCTTCCCTCTCTTTCCTGCTGCAACATGATAAGATGTGCTTGCTTGCCTTTCACCATGTGGTCCTAAGTTTCCCGAGGCATCCCAGTCATGCTTCCTGTTAAGACTGCAGAACTGTGGGTCAATTAAACGTCTTTTCTTCATAAGTCAGTTCCAAGTGGTTCTTTATAGCCATGTGAGAACAAACTAATACAACCTCCAACTGGAAATGTCATGTAAGCACTTAAATATATGAGTCTGTAATTCAGGAATAGTTTTAAAATAGAGCTATAGAGTGGAGTATTAGTGTATAGATGAGATTTAAAGCCATGAATGGATGAGGCCACTTAAAGAGTGAGCATAGATAGAGAAGGAATCCAGTCTGAGGATGGAGTCTTATTTACTGTGAAGGCTAGAAGTTGGGGCAATGAGAAGAAGCCAGCAAAGGTGACAAAGAAAAAATGACTGGAGAAGCAGGATAACTAGACAAAGTGAGATGTTCAGAAGATTAAGTGAGGATAGTATTTCAAAGAGGTGAGAATGAACAACTGTTTCAAACACTGTTAAGGACTTAAATGAAGACTGAATATTAAATGATCCTTACAGCATAGTAACATGAAGATTACACAGGATTTTAGATTTGGTCATGGGAGCATATGAAAACTCTCTCTCTCATCCATTTTGCTTCTTATTTCCCTGGAGAACAAGAAGCAAAATTATCAGTAGAGTGAGGCAAGGAGAAGTTGTGGATGCTTCATGAGAGAGAAGAGGTATGAAATAACCATCTAGCAGAGTGAGAGAGAGAGAGAAAACTGACCCTAGAAATATGGCAGGAATTCTCTGAAGTGCTAAGGTAAAATATTGCCTCTCTAGCCACATGCTGCTGCTTCCCAGGTTGCCAGATTTAGCTTCAAACAGTAATGGTGTTTTCCTAAATGAGTTTGACAAAGTAAGAGAGGAATAAGGGAAAATGGGCCTCTTCAGGGAATTATTATAGTGATTGGAATCTAGATCAGGTAAAAAAAAGACAAGAGCATGGTCACTGGTACTCATGGTTAATAGGGCCTCACATATTTGTGGAATTATGGGAACTGAAGTACCAGAATAAAAGGGTAAAAAGATAGAAAATGGGAACAAGAAGAAGTGATAAGAGGTGATGTACTCAAGATATTAACTTCAAAAAATATGAGATAATGAGGTAGGAGGAAAGGAGAATGGTCTGAATGCCACAATGGCCAATAAGTAAGAGACCTAGCCACCCTTCCTCCAACATCCACAACATCTAAGTGGTACACGGGATGGATACAAGAGAAAAAACGTCCAGTGTATGAGGGCTATAGGAAATTCAGTCTTCCGTGTAGATGGACAAAGTTCAGTGTACCTGTCAAAAGAAATAATGCACATGTATTTTAGAATATATTTTTGAATTTAAGTATACAATATGCCACACCCTTTAAAAATTATATAAGTATATATGTTTTTTCTAGAAATAAACACTTCTGAGGATTTTTTCTGATGTTTTCTTCTTTGTAATCTATATAATTTACATACTATAGCCATATACTTATATAATCTACATATGTATCTGCATATCTATGCATTTGTTCTCTTCTATTATTGGATAAGAAAATAATAAAAGGGAAACAAAACAAGTCACAGGAAGCATTAATATTAAGTATACCATTGTTTGTCATGGCTACTTTTTCTCTGAATCTCTTTTTTTTTTTGAGACGGAGTTTCGCTCTTGTTACCCAGGCTGGAGTGCAATGGCGCAATTCTCGGCTCACCGCAACCTCCGCCTCCTGGGTTCAGGCAATTCTCCTGCCTCAGCTTCCCAAGTAGCCGGGATTACAGG
>CAUYOR010180332.1:0-49823 GCA_963573925.1 Callimico goeldii | reverse complement strand
CCTCCCGGCCTTCCTCCCCTCCTCCCCCCCCCCCCCCCAAAAAAGAAAGACACGACACCTTACTGTCAAGGGAGAAAAGAGAAATCATGGAGTTGGCTGCCATGAGACACAGTGGAGACGGTGCTGTGACCTGGCCTGATGCTGAGATCCCAGGTGGGAGGACCAAGGTATTCCGTTCCTCACAACGGTATACTCAGCACATGCTATGTGCCAAGCACCCTGCAACAGCCCTAGGCAGCGGGGTTTGTCAGGATTCCCATCTCACAGCTGAGGAACCCTGAGAGGTGAAGGCACTTGCTGGCATTACATGGCTGGTAAGTCACTCCCTTGTTGGAATTTCATTCTGTCTCATCCTCAAGTACTTTGTTTCAAAGAACTAAAAACAGCCTCCCAAAATGCAGACACTATGAAAATAAAGGGAAAAAGTCATGATTAAAAAAAAATCAAAGTATGAAAATACAGCCAGGAGTGATGTTGCACACACCGTGAAACAGTTCCTATTAAGGTAGCACGTTCTGGAGTCAAAGAAAACCCTGTTTTTGTTTCCGAGTCGTTGCATTTTACCCAGAACTCTACTGCTTAACCTCAGCTCATTTCCTAGCTCACAACTTTCCAACTTTTGTGCTTGCCTACCACAATGAGAAAGACATTTAGCATTACAACAAGCACACTCGCATTTTATACCCCCCCCCCTTTTTTGTTTGTGGAGTATCTCACTCTAGTCTCCCAGGCTGGAGTGCAGTGGCACAATCTCAGCTCACTGCAACCTCCACCTCCCAGGGATCAAGTGATTCTCCTGCCTCAGACTCCCGAGTAGCTGGGACTACAGGCACCCACCACCATGCTCACCTAAGTTTTGCACTTTTTTAAGTAGAGATGGAGTTTCACCGTGTTAGCCAGGATGGTCTTGAACTCCTGACCTCAGGTGATCCACCTGTCTCAGCCTCCCAAAGTGCTGGGATTACAGGTGTAAGCCACCATGCCCAGCCATTTTATCCATTATTAACACTTAAGCTGTGATTTACCAATTTAAAACATCTCACCATTTATCAATTATATTATCATTGATATATTTCAACTACCCATAATGACACAATTGATTTGACTCCCAAGGAAGGGGCAGCACTTGTGTTCATACAGCAATATATAGTTCATGAGATACAATCAGCTCTGCTATAACATGAAATATGTGTTCTGAAAATCCACCTCATTATACAAAACTGCACAACAAAACCACGAGGCTTATGGAAGCTTATGGAAAAAGGTTAGCAGAATATCACTCAAAAGCTTTACCAGTGACACATAAATTTTTTAAAAGAAAGAAACTTAGTAAAAATGGTAGCACAATTTTGCACATTTTAAAGGTTAAAAAAACATAAATACTCCAATGAATTTGACAGTTTATTTGAAAAATACCTGAAGTTTGTTTGTGGAAGTTTGCCTGAAGTTGAGTGAGTTTTTGTGAAGGGCCAGAAGAGAGTCATCTGAAATTAGACAGAAGCTTGTCACAGCAGGTACAGATATGTGGGCTTCTGACGTGCAGGTTGAAGTGAAGTTGCTGGAAGAAGTTCGAGCTATGCATGTTTTATGTATTCCTGTACATATTCCGTGATTAAGCCGGATGTAGGGTTCTGTGCTCACATAGCATTTTTTGAGATGAAATCATATATAAGAAAACTTAAAATTAGAAATTAGCATTATGTGTAAATTTCTTCCTACTATATCAATTGTATTAGAATAGGTTTGCATTTGAGTATAAGTGTTATATAACAGAATTAACTTCATAAAATTTGTAATCTAGAAATTACACGTTATCTCGTTTTATGCAATGAACACTTAAAATGGATATTTTAGTTCCCCATCCCACCTCTCAGATGAGGAAACTGAGTCCAGAGTGACTTCAGGAATTTAAAAAACGTTTTTTATTAATATATAATATTTGTATAAGTTTGTGGGGTACACGAGGTATTGTGTGACTAGTATAGAAAGTTTAATGATCATCTGGGCACAGTGGCTCCTGCCTCTAATCCCAGCACTTTGGGAGGCCAAGGCGGCACATCACCTGAGGTCAGGAGTTTGAGACCAGCCTGGCCAACATGGTGAAACCCCGTCTCTTCTAAAAATACAAAAATTAGTTGGGCGTGATGACAGGTGCCTGCAATCCCAGCTACTTGGGAAGCTGAGGCATGAGAATCACTTGAATCGGGAGGCGGAAGTTGCAGTGAACCCAGATGGTACCACTGCACTTCAGCCTAGAGAATAGAGCAAAACTGTCTCCAAAAAAAAAAAAAAAAGTATAATGATCAAGTCAGGGTATTGGGGTATTCATCACCACAAGCATTTATCACTCCTTTGCGTTGAGAACATTTCAAGTCCTCTCTTCTAGTTATTTCGAGATGTGCAACATATTGTTGTTAACTACAGTCATCCTACTCTTCTATCAAGCATTAGAACTTATTCCTTCTCGTTTGCACCCATTATCCAACTTCTCTCCGCACACACACACACACACACACACACACACACACCCCTACATCCTTTCTAGCCTCTGCTGTCATCCTACTCTCTAATTCCACGAGATCAACTGCTTTAGACGACACATGAGTAAGAAGAACGTGTGATATTTGTCTTTTCTTTTCCTGACTTATTTCATTTACTATAAGGACTTCCAGTTCCAACCGTGTTGCTGCAAATGACCTTACTTCATTCTTTTTTGTGGCTAAATAGTATTCCATTATGTACGTGTATACACACACAAATATACATATATACACACACATATACATATATACACCACATTTTCTTCATCTGCTGAGAGGCACATTGATTTTGTATGTTTGTTATTGTAAATAATGGTACAATAAATATGGGATTCATGTTTCCCTTTGACATGTGAATTTCCTTTCCTGTGAACACCCAAGTAGGGCAATGTGTGGATTATATGGTAGTGCTGTTTTTAGTTTTTTGAGAAGCCCTTACTGATTTCTGTAATGGCTGTACTCAGTTACATTTTCTGCCACAGTGTATGAGAGTTCCCTTTTCTCTACATTCTCACCAGCATGTTATTTTAGGTCTTCTTAGTAATACCCTTTCTGGTATGAGCTGGTATCTCATTGTGGTTTCAGTTTGCATTTCCCTGATGATTAGTGATGTTGAGCATGTTTCCATGTACTTGTTGGCTATTTGTGTATCTTCTTTTAAGAAACGACTATTTAAGTCTTTTGCCCATATTTTATGGGATTGTTTGGTTTTTTGCTATGGAGTAGTTTGAGTTCTTTGTGTATTCTAGATATTAGTCCAATTTAAGAACTTTCTGTTGTCAGTCTGCTAACAGTTTATCAGATCTCAAATAAAAGTCTTCTCTTTCCAATTTCTCCATGCTTTTCCATAAATTATTTCTACAAATACCATTAAAGATTATTTTGTATTTTAACTTTTTAATTTAATCTGACACACACACAAAGACTTAAGTCAAAAAATGTTTGTTTCAATAAAAAAGTCTGGCTCAGTGCAGTGGCTCATGCCTGTAATCTCAGCACTTTCGGAGGCCAAGGTGGGTGGATCACAAAGTCAGGAGATCAAGACCAGCCTGGCTAACACAGTGAAACCCCATCTCTACTAAAAATACAAAAAATTGCCCAGGCGTGGTAGTAAGTGCTTGTATTCCCAGCTACTTGGGAGGCTAAGGCAGGAGAATCACTTGAATCCAGGAGGCAGAGTTTGCAGTGAGCTGAGATCGTGCCACTGCACTCCAGTCTCGCAACAGAGCAAGACTCTGTCTCAAAAAAGAAAAAAAAAGTCTGCAGCATTCATTATAACTTTATAAATATGACATGCCTAATCACTCATAAAATAGACTTTTTATGTATTTCAATAAACAACTATATCATATTTTTCTCCCTATCATAGTAAATCTACCTATCAATAGTTGCATTTGTATATTTGAAGTTATATTTATATATATTCTATAAATGAATATATTTAAATATAGTACCTTTGTTATTATTTCATATATTACTGAAAAAAAACAGAATTTACAGCATAAAAACTAATTCATAAAGGAATGGAGGAATAAATGTACATATCTATAAGCCTGGGCAGAAGAATCATGATGCATTCATTCATTCAATCATTCATTCATTTCATAAACATCTACTAGTGCCAACTCTAACAAGATCTGAGCTGGGGACTGAGGCTATAGGGTTTCATACCATTTCACAGACATATCGAATGCCTACTTTGTGCCAGAAGAGATGCTGATGTCTCTGGATGCAAAGACAAAAAGGATGCAGCATCTGATACAGAAACAGTGCCTGTGCAGTGTGGAAAGGCTGCAGGAAAAGTACTCAAGAGCACTGGGGAGGAGGTGGCACCTGAGCTCCCCTGAGTCAGGCAAAAGCCTCCAAGCAGAGGAGACACTGAGCTGAAGGATTAGCGCACACCCGGGATGGAGGGAAAGCTCCAGCGTTCCAGAGGGGTGCACCGCAGACGCATGTGAAACACACAGGCAGCCCTGAGGCGAGCGGAGTGCAGCTAAAGGGGGACAGGGCAAAACCCAAGGAAACAACTTCCTGCTGTGCTCGGAAGGATGCCACTGCTCAGGTGGGACCACCCCCTGTGAGGCTGGAAGCTACGTGGTTACCTGAGTAAGGCCTGCTGGTGCCCCTCTGGGACCTACTCAGCTATGTCTGTCCCATGTTCAGGATCTCGGGGGCATCGCTGAGATCAGTGTTGTGGTTGGCCTCATCCCACCAACCAGGATTCTGTTGACAGTATCTCAATCTCATGTTGTATGAGACAGCTGAGACACTTTTTGTCCTAGCCCCTGTCAGCGCGTCTAATCTGTGCTCCTAACGGGATGACAGACTCATGTGAAAACTTCAGTCCAATCAAGAAGCTGAAGGGACAAAAGGGTGAATTGTGCTGAAGTGCCAGTTCACAAGGCCTGACCGTCCTCAGAGCCTGAGTTAGCTCTGCAGTGAGCTGCACAGCATCAGGTAAGCCAAGCCAGCTACAGCCTCTGACCCTCACTCCTGCTGGGGCAGGGCAGTGACCGGCTTGTCTATGCTTTAGAAAGGCAGCCAAGTGGCCGGATGCAGTGGTTCACACCTGCCATCCCAGCACTTTGGAAGGCTGAGGCGGGTGTATCATGAGATCAAGAGATCGAGACCATCCTGACCAACATGGTGAAACCATGTCTCCACTAAAAGTACAAAAATTAGCCAGGTTTGGTGATGGGCACTGGTAGTCCCAGCTTCTCAGGAGACTGAGGCAGGAGAATCGCTTGAACCCGGGAGGCGGAGATTGTAGTGAGTCGAGATCGTGCCACTGCACCCTAGCCTGGCGACAGAGCAAGACTCGGTCTCAAAAAAAGGAAAAGAAAAAAAAAAAAGAAAGTCTGCCGAGCTTGTGACCATGAGTGCCTCAGCTGCCACACAGCCCAGTGTGTGCATAGTCACCGTCTGGGTGTATCACATTTCATGCAACTTCCAGACAGGAGAATCGGGGTGACCACACTGAAGCTCTCGGCCTTGCTGTGCACAGGAGTCATGTTGTCTACTTGCAGCTCTGATGAAGCCGTCTTGAGCCTAGCTGCTACTTGCTTAGTTGTTCTTGTTGGAGTCATGCCATCCCCTCTGAGGTAGGGGTTGTGCCCTGGCACTGGGCAGGAGATGAAAGTAGGAGCTTCCCACGGAGCCAGCTTGGCTGACATCTGGCTATGAACACATCATGTCTTAAAGAGAATCCATGATGAGATTTCAAGACAGAAGTGGTGGTGGTGCCCCGCATGGCCTTCATTCCTATGACATTAAGGACTTCAAGGTACGGAGGTTATGAGACGTGAAGAAGGACAGCAAGACTGAGATAGGAATCAAAGAAGGAACCAGGCTCAGGTACGTATTTCTGTCTCTGTCTGATCTGTGGCTATTTTGCAATCCTCAACCAAGAGGAAAACTCCTCGGATTTGGCTTTGGATTAGAATTGCTCTATCCTTGCGATGAGAGGCCAGCAGAAACTTCCTGTGTGAACTGCTGCTCTGCCGACACTGCACTGTCTAATTTGCATAGTTCTGCATTCATGATTTGAGCATAAGTTTGCAGAGATGGAAAATAGACTCTTCTTATACCAACAGCGAAAGCAGATGGCCAAGAATCCAGTTTGTTTAGAATAAATCACTGCTACCATAAGTGGAATAATTTACACATCTGATTTTTGTAAATCCTTCTGCTAAATCAGCCAGTCTCATTGATGCTAGTTGGATAATGACCCTCCTTCGAGAATATAATTTATTGGATACCAGGTAAACAAAGATTAGCAAATGCAACTGAGCCATGATTCTGAGCGTGTGGGGGGTGATGTCAGGAACTGACATACTATAAACCGTAATGATCCCCTTAGCTTCTATTATCTAAGAGCTCACACGAGGTACTGTATTATTTCACCATCACTAAAAAAGACCGAGTTATGGTTTAGAACTCTCCATTAAACACAGACCTCATCCCCATCAAAAACGCTCTCTTCATAGGACAGTCACAACTTTTGTCTCCAGCAATTTCTTTCGAGATTTTGACATCCTTTCTTCAAGTTTTGATGCTTCACTTTTAAAATTTTACTAGAACGTGTCAAGGGAAGATTACTAAACAGCAATCAGAAAGCCATTTAAAATGTCAATTGTGATCCTTAATTTGGGATGTCAACTGGACTGTATACCAGACAGCTGAGCTGGTAAGGCATCCTTTCTGGGTGTGTCTGAGAGGGTGTTTCCAGGAAAAAAAAAATGTCATTTGAATCAATGGACTAAGAAAGATGCGCCCTCACACTGTGTAGACAAGCACCAATCAGTCAGCTGAAGTTCCCAGTACAGCAAAAAAGCAGAGGAAGGTGAATTCATTCTCTCTCTCTCTCTCCACCCCCCACCCACTCGTAGCTGGGACACCTGTCTTCTCCTTCCCTTGGACATGAAAGCTTCAGATTCTGCAGCCTTTGGACTCCAGGATACACAGCAGTGGTACCTCTGGGTTCTCAGGCCTTCAGCCTTGACCTGAGTGACACCATGAGCTTCCTTGGTTCTGGTCCTTCAGACTTGGAGCCACACTACTGGCTTCCCTGGTTCTCCAGCTTGCAAATCTCTGATCGGACTTCTCGTCCTCTCTTCCTAATAAATCCCATCTCACATATCTCTCTCTCTCTCTCTCTGTTACAGACATGTGTATGCATCCACTGTTTTATTGTTGCTATCTCTCTGGAGAACTAATACAGATGTTGGTACCAGGAGAGGTTCTAGAGGAGGAGAATTTTCAGGGTGAGTTCCCAGAATTGGTTTTAGGTTCTCTGGCACTGTCTCTCTCATCAGATCAGACTTAAAAATGCTAAGGACTTCATTACTAGCAGTACAGAGAGCACTGACAGTCCATACTTCATACAGGTACACAAACTATCTGCATTGGATTCTCCTAATCAACCACTTACAGGAAGCCGAAATCTTTTTTTTTCCTTCCAACCTCTTTGGTTCAGTGGGCAGACCTGTGGCACAGACCACATCTTCACCCAGTCATGAGCACAGCACCCCACAGGCAGCCTTCTGATCCCCCCCCTCCGTCCACCTCCCCCCCCCGAGCCGGTCCCGGGGTCTAGCATTCCCCTTCTTGTGTTCATGTGTACTCAATATTTGGCTCCCACCTAGAAGTGGGAGCATGCAGTACTTGGTTCCCTGCTTCTGTTAACGGGCCTAGGGCAATGGCCTCCAGCTCGTACCTGCTGCCACAAAGGCCCTAACCTTGCATCTCCCTGTGGTACGTAGTATTTCATGGTGTAGATGCACCACACTTTCGCTGTGCAGTCCACCACTGACAGGCATCCAGGTCAACCCCGTATCTCTGCCACTGTGAACAGCGCTGTGGTGAACATGCGTGCATGCATGTGTCTCTATGGAGGGATGACTCATACTCCCCTGGGCACACATCCAGCAATGGGACCTCTGGGTCAAATGGTAGTTCTGTTTCAAATCCCCTGAGAGATTGCCAAACTTCTTTGACAGTGGCCCAACCAATCCACATTCTCACTAGCAGCATACAAGCATTCCACTTTCCCTACTGTTTTTTAACTTCTCAGTAATCGCCATTCTGACTCATGTGAGATGGCATCCCACCATGTTTTGGTTCACGCTCCAATGAATAATGATGTGGAGCATTTTTCTGTATGCGTCTTGGCCACATACATGCCTCCCCTCAAGAAGTGTCTAATGCATCAGGCACAGTGGCTCACGCCTGTAATCCCAGCACTTTGGGAGACTGAGGCAGGTGGATCACAAGGTCAGGAGATCGAGACTACCATGGCTAACACAGTGAAACTTCATCTCTACTAAAAATACAAAAAATTAGCCAGGCGTGGTGGCATGTGCCTGTAGTCCCAGCTACTCAGGAGACTGAGACAGGAGAAAATAGCTTGAACCCGCAAAGCAGAGGTTGCAGTGAGCCGAGATCTCACCACTGCACTCCAGCCTGGATGACAGAGCAAGACTCTGTCTCGAAAAAAAAAAAAAAAAAGAAGTGTCTATCCATGTCCCTTGCCCATATTTGAATCAAGTTGCCTGTTCCATGCCTGCTAAGTTCCTTATAGAATCTGGATATTTGATCTCTGGCGAATGCATCGTTTGTGAATGTTTTCTCCCGTTCCGTAAATTGCTCACTCTGCTGACAGTTTCTCTTGCTGTGCAGAAGCTGCTCAGTTCATCCAAGTCCCACTTGGCAATGTTTGCCTGTGTCGCAATTGCCTCTGGAGTCTTCACCATGAAATCCCTGCTGGGACCAATGTCCAGAATGATACTTCCTATATTTTCCTCCAAGATGTCCACAGCTTTATGTGTTACATTTAAGTCTTTCATTTATCTTGAGTTGATCTCTGTGCAAGGTAAAAAGGAAGGGGTCCAATTCCCAAACATGGCTCACCAGTTGTCCCAGCACCATTCACCAAACAGGGGGTCCTCTCCCCACTGCCTGTCATTTTTGACCCAGAGGCAAGAATGTAGTGACTCAATATGACACTTTCAAACGTGTGGAAAACTAAAGAAAATGATGATTTGATGGTTGGCTGCTCCTAACGTCGCTGGGTAGAATGGTGAGAGAAAAGGATGAGATCAATGTCACTTAGATACTTGCCCTCGCCCAAACCTCATGTTGAAATGTAATCCCCAATCTCGGAGGTCGGGCCTGGTGGGAGGTGTTTGGATTATGGGGCAGACCCCTCATGAATAACTTGGAACATCCACTTGGTGAAAAGTGAGCTCTCACTCTGAGTTCACACAAGTTCCGGTTGTTTAAAAGAGTGTGGCTGGCCAGGTACAGTGGCTCACGCCTGTAATCCCAGCACTTTGGGAGACCAAGGTGGGCAGATCACGAGGTCAAGAGATTGAGACTATCCTGGCCAACATGGTGAAACCCCATCTCTACTAAAAAAATACAAAAATTGGCTGGGCATGGTGGCATGTGCCTGGAGTCCCAGCTACTCAAGAGGCTGAGTAAGGAGAATTGAACCCAGGAGGCGGAGGTTGCAGTGAGCTGAGATTGGGTCACTACATTCCAGCCAGGTGCCTGGTGACAGAGCAAGACTCCGTCTAAAAAAAAAAAGAGTACTTCCCCACACTCTCCTTCTCCCTCTCTTTCTTGCTCCAGCTTTCACCATGTAACCTGCCTACTCCCCTTCACCTTTAGCCACAATTATTGCTTCCTGAAGCCTCATCAGAAGCCGAGCAAATGGCAGCACCATGCTTCCTGTACAACCTACAGAACCGTGAGCCAATTACTCCTCTTTTCTTTATAAAGTACTCTCAGATATTTCTTTATAGCAAAGCAAGAATGGCCTCACGCAACCAGGGATTTCAATTTCCATATCAAGCTTCACATAAACAACCCAAGAATTTCTAGGTGCACCTTGAAGAAGAATCTTCTCTGTGTAGCAATGGGACTGAAATGACCAAAAATCAAACACAACTCCTCATCATGCAATTTTGCCTGAATTACAACAAAAGTCAAACTCTCAGCCTTGCAGGGTATCTACTGTTAAAGTGAAGACCATGGTTGGGGAAAAATGGGATCTTGCAAGTTGTGATGGGGACATGTGGAAGCCCCTGATGAGGCTGGGGACAGTGCATCTATAAATTCTGATGAGTTATTTTTGCCCAAGAAACTGGCCTCCCCCCGCCAACCCTGCAGTGGCATTGGCCTCTCCCCTTATGTGTAAGGAGATTAACCCTGCAGTGCCCGAGGAAGCAGCACTCCTCCCGAGGCAGCTGTCAAGCAAAACAAAGCTAATACTCATCAGGACCCACCCCAGTGACCCTCTCTGCTTCTAGACCTGTAACCAGACACTAAAGATGAGGTACAGTGTGAAGGGGACCCATGAGAAGGTGGCTACTCTGCAAAGGAACTCCTTGAGTTTCCTGATTTGTACAAGTAGAAATCTGGAGAACACACACAGGAATAGACATTCAGGGTGTGCGATACTGGCAGAAAGAACACAAAGTTGGATCAGACTGAATTCATCGACACGAGTCCACTAAGCAGAGATTCTGCATGGAATGCTGTAGCCTGGGGAGTCAGAAAGGGTTCTAATGATTAGTTGGTTGGTTGGTCCGCTGCTTATCTAGAACACGGAGTAAGACGTGCCCCACTGTGAATCAGCTGGAAATGCCTGATCTCCCTGGCTTAACTTAGAAGAAGAGATTTAAAGACTTAGGGTGATTGGAATGCAAGAGTGGGATTGTCACTTAGGACTCACTCGCTCACCCTGGAAGAGTCCAAAAGACATACCTTTCAGCAGTTCTGTGAAACAGATTTGTGCGGCAGCCCCAGCTTCTTGGAAGAGCTCTCTAATAACTCCTCTCCTACGATGGGAACACAACCACTCAACCGGGAAACTTAATGCAATAAACTAATTGGGTCCCAGGGTGACAGGAGTCAAATGGTGATACTCAGTGGCCAAAGGCAAGGTAGACGTAGTTACTGGGAGAGATACCACAGGCAGAGCAACCATCAGAATCGTCTGATTCATGTAGATCTGTGGGGCTGGCTAATCATGCTGTTTCTAGTATGAAACAGATGGGAAGCCTACCAAACTCTTAATTGATCTGCATAAGGAGAAAACTTCAGGTCAAGTAAACAAAAGTCTAACTCAAATCATAAAAACAGAGAACCCTTAATTAACAGCAGGGCCCCTTAATTAATTAATAGCAGGCTCGAGCCAGTTTATAGACCCAGAACCCCTTGAGGTTAGATCCCCTCCAGGAAGGACCCTAATACACTATCAAAAGTATATACTGTTCATCTTTCCCCCAGTCTGCCCCAAAGGGACCCACAGCCAGCCTTTTGCCAGGTTAACTCTGCATTAAGAGAAAGGAAGCAATCAGACTTTTCAAGGGCTACTGGACATTGGCTACGAACTGAGGCTGATTCCAGGACACCCGAAACGTTGCTGCAGCCCTCCCTTTAGAATAAGGCTTATGGAGGTCAAGTGGTCAATGGAGATTTAACTCAGGTTTGATTTACAGATAGTCCAGTGGGTCCCTTAACCCATCCTGCAGTCAGTTCCCCAGTTCCAAATGCCTAATTGGAATAGACATGTTCAGCAGCTGGCAGAATCCCTACGCTGGTTCCCTAACCTGTGGGGTGATGGCTAGTATGGCGGGCAAGGCCAAATAGACCCCATTAAAGCTGCCTCCACCCAGGAAATAGTAAATCAAAGGTGATACCACATTTTGAGAGGTATGCAGAGATTAGTGCCACCCCCAAGGACTTGGGGTGGTGACTCCCAACCACATTCCCGTTCAGTTCTCTTATTTGGTCTATGCAGAGAACAGATGCTCTTAGAGAATGACAGTGGGTTATCATAAGTTTAACCAGGTGGTGACTCCAATTTCAACTACTGTACCAGATGTGGTTTCACTGCTTGAGCAAATTAGCAATACCTGCTACCTGGTATGCAGCTACTGGTCTGGCAAATTTTTTTCTCCATACTCGTCCCCAAGTCCCACTAGAAGCAGTTTTCTTTCAGCTGGCTAGGCCAGCAATGTATCTTCACTGTCCTGCGTCAGGAGCAGAGCAGTTCTCCAACCCTATGTCACAGTTTCATTCACAGAGATCTTGATTGCCTTTCCTTTCCACAGATATCACACAGGTCCATTACAGTGATGGTTTTTGCTGACTGAACCTAGAGAGCGAGAAGCAGCAACCACTAGACTCACTGGCAAGACAGCTGTGTGTCACCCCCAGCCCCCCAATCCTCTTTCCACTGCTCGCCTCTTTCCCCATACCACATGTCCCCTCTTAACATTCTAAGACATTCACTATTTTATTGTGTTCATTGTTTATTATCTGTCTTCCCTGAGGAATGTAGGAATCTTTGTCTGTTTTATTCACTGATACCGAAAGCATCCAGTAGCATAAGCAGGTGTTCAACAAATGTTTCCTGAATGAATAAAGAAAGTTGGAGAATTATGAATTAAAGCAAGGATTCTAAGCAGTACTCAACTGGGAGGTATTGGCTACAAGGTGGTGAAGCTGCAGGTTACAGAAGCAAATGTGATGGACATAAAACTGCTGTTGGGACTAAAATCAATGCAAAGGACAATGCATGGACGAGACAGACAAAAGTCAGTGATGGTGGAACTGACCCAGGAACTGCTCAAAGACTCAACAGCCACACCCCTTCTCTGTATGGCTTGACATGGGTCCAAAAGTCTAGAGGAGGAATCCCAAAAAGTGGTTTCCTTTAACATCTCAGTCTACTTTGTCTACTGAACCCAACTGCCTTCTCATAATAACATTCAATAATTGAAAATGTATTGGCTGGGTGTGGTGGCTCATGCCTGTAATCCAGCGCTTTAGGAGGCCAAGGCAGGCAGAGCACGAGATCAGGAGACCGAGACCATCCTGGCCAACCTGGTGAAACCCCGTCTCTACTAAAAATACAAAAATTATCTGGGCATGGTCCCGGTTACTTGGGAAGCTGAGGCAGGAGTATCACCTGAATCTGGGAGGCGGAGATCGCAGTGAGCTGAGATGGCACCACTGTACTCCAGTTTGGCAACAGAGCAAGAATCTGTCTCAAAGAAAAAAAAAAGGTACTTTCCTTTAATTTCTCAGTCTACCCTGACTTTGTCTACTGGACCCTACTGCCTTCTCATAACAAATTTAATGATTGAAAATGTATCTCAAGTAGGACAAAAGCTAGAACACAGCAAATGGCCTCCAAGTTTGATATTTTAAGTCCACAGAGACACCTTCCAGACCTCATGAAGCCACCATGGTCATGCTACTTTTTTAAAAAAGAGTTACTCAGAATCGTTGTATACATAATAACAGCATCTACTTGGGAAGTTCACATGAAATACTCATATTCACTTAGGGTTCTTTTTACAAAGAAAAGAATGAGACCATATTGTCTATTCTCAGACGAATAGCTTTGGAAGAAGAAAATCTCAGCACAAGCGTATTGGGAAAAATAATCAAAAGGAGCCTTTTGGGTTGCAATCGTGATCACGGCATGCAATTCAGCACCACAGCCAAGAAAACTGCCTGTAAGTAACGTTTTCCTCAACAAAAGGTGAGTGCATCCTGCTGCAGAAAAGAGTAATTCAGAATCTCTAGATCACACTTTCCTTGAAGGTGCTTAAAATCACCACACTTCAGTGGATATCTGGTGGCCCAGGTGGGGGTGCAAAGAAAAATATCAAAGAAGAATCCCACTGAAAGGTTCTTTGATGCTCAATGAAAAAGCATCACACTCAACAGTTCAGTCCTGGCTCTGCCAGGTAGCAGCGAAGCAGCTGGAGCAGGTATCAGGAAGCCGGTACCCAGGTCTGACTCCCTCACTCTTCCTGCGTTTCCGACTTGGGGACTTTCTCAAAAAGGACTCAGATTCACATCTGTCTGTCTTTATGCTGTGTATGCACTGGGGTTTGTGATCGTATTTAAAAGATTTTTCATGGGGGGGACATAAAATATAATCTACATTGATCAAAACTATTATAGTCTACTAAAACTTATATTGAGTAAAATAGAAGAAAAGGCCAACAATGCTTCAGTGAATGTCTTTATTTTCCATTCTATAGGCATTGTTGAGTGGATTCTGCATTTGATCATACTATAATGGCCTCTCCTGAGAATGCAGTAACTTGAAATTGAAATTTAAGGACCTTCTGTAACATAACTCATTCTTGTCCTGCACTCTGAGTTTTCCACCAGGAGAGTTATTCCTGTAAGGCAGTATTTCTAAAAATACGTTCCAAGAACTCTAAGATTCTTCCTGCCCCACCCCCCCAACATTTTCCAGTAAAATAAGTTTGAGACATGCTGCATACAATACTCCCCCTCTTGAAAATACATCTTCTGTAAGAACATATTAAGGTCTCTGTTTATTGATCTAATAAGCGTGGAAAGTTTGTAAATGTGTCTAATAAATTTTGGAAGTGTCTTTGTATGTATGAAATGAGTAAAACCGTCCTATTGGACACACTTGGGGAAAGCATTCTGAATAGTGTCCACCATCTACCTGTCTTGCAAATCCTTTAAATGGGAAGAACCATACATCTACAGGGTTGTGAAAGAAAATGATAACAAGGTTGGAAAAGCTTCAGCAGAGGGAAAAAACCACAGTGAGCATGAGAACCGTCAAGGGAGGACACACCCAGTGGGGTACACACCAGGGCACATCTAAAACGCTCACGTGCATGACCACTGGGGGAGCTGGACACACCCAGTGGGGTACACACCAGGACACCACATCTAAAACGCTCATGTGCATGACCACTGGGGGAGCTGTTGAGACACAGATCAGTGGTCCTCCCTCTCAGAGACTGATCCAGCAGGTCACAGGCCCCAGAATTCACATTTATAACAAGCTCCCAGGTGAGGCTGGTTATGCTAGTCTGCATTAAGAGCCTATCAAATAACGAATCAGCTTTGAGACCCCACCAAGGGACCGACACTGCTTTTGCCTTGCAGGAAGGGATAAGAAGCATGCAGCATGGTCCTTGCCTGCTATCCTGTGCTAAAAGCCAAAATTAACACACAAAAACACAACCATACAATATTTTGACAAACATAGCTAACTCTTAAATACCACCTACGATGTGCCAGGCACTCCTGTAAGTGCTTTACCAATACGACCTCTCTGGATTCCAACCAAGGTCCACTGCGGGAAGCACTGTTTGGACCCTCTTTTTTCCACATAAGAAAGTGAAGCCCAGAGAGACTGAGTGACTCATCCATTCAAGACCTCCCAGGAATTAAGCTCAGCTAGCAGGGCTCACAAGGCTACACTACGCTTCCACTATGCTGCCTCTCTCTCACTGACACATACAGCTGATGGTGTGAAAGTTTGTAAGGTTTGGATCCATTAGGGAATTAGCGTGTCTAAGTCGATTTGACAAGCGGTGGCACACAGCAGGCCCAGAGTGACTGCACCAGTGGATGCTGCCAGCACAACTGCCATTGGTGACAGCTCCAAGGCCTGGGAAGATAGAGATTGTAGAACTCCCCCAGCATGGCCACCAAGTGAGAACCAGGGCCAGGGCCAAGCCTACCTGGTCTGGAAATTGGCCACATATGGGAGAATTGAGCAATAAATAAATATATCCATGACACTGAAAGCCAAGTTCCTCAGTGCTGGTGAAGGGTGTTTAAATGTGGAAAGCTGGCCAGGCACAGTGGCTCATGCCTATAATCCCAACACTTTGGGAGGCCAAGGCAGGGGGATCACCTGAGGTCAGGAGTACAAGACCAGCCTGGCCAAAATGATGAAACCTCATCTCTACTAAAAATATTACAATTAGCCATGTGTGGTGGCATGTGTCTGTAATCCCAGCTACTTGGGAGGCTGAGGCAAGAGAATCGCTTGAACCTGGGAGACAGAAGCTGCTGTAAGCCAAGATTGCCCCACCATACCCCAGTCTGGGAAATAGAGGGAGACTCTATCTCCAAAAAAAAAAAATGTGGAAAGCTTATTACACAAGTATGTGAATATCCTTAACACTAAAGAACTGATACACATTTAAGAATGGTTAAGGTGGGCCTGGTGTGGCAGCTCACATCTGTAATCCCAGCACTTTGGGAGGCCAAGGAGGGCAGATTACCTGAGGTCATGAGTTCAAGACCAGCCTGGCCAACATGATGAAACCTTGTCTCTACTAAAAATACAAAAACTAGCCAGGCATGGTGGCAAGTGTGTACAATCCCACCTACTCGGGAGTTGAGGTGGGAGAATCGCTTGAACCTGGGAGGCAGAGGTTGCAGCAAGAAGAGATTGCACCACTGCATTCCAGCCTGGACAACAGAGACTCTGAAGAAAAAAAGAATGCTGGTTTTAAGAAATTATCAAATCAAATACTTTAGGTATGCACAGTTCAGTACATGCCAATGATACATAAATGAAACTGTTTTAAAATATAGAAGGTTAAAATAAAACCAATGGATTTGGATTGAAGCTGGAGGCATTGATGTAAACTTGTGGTTTTAATATATATAAACAGGCAGATATAAAAGCAGGTGTATGTGTGGGGTTGTACCCATACATACATTTCTAAGTCCTCGTAGCAGCCTGGAAGCCTCTCCCCACTAACTGATGAGCAACCTAGCACTGAGATCTTAGACTTTAAATGTCATTATCCACTAAAAGAATCCAGGGCTCTTTGGAAATACAGCTGATGCTAAGACAAGGGCAGGTAAAGTATAGCATAAACCTTAAACAACTTCTACCCCAGACCCCAAGAAAAGAAAAAGTACTCAAAGAATTATGAGGCTATCTCAACACCTATGCACACTCATGCAAACACACACACATGCACACTTACACAAGCATGTATTCCTACAAGCACACACATATCAGCCAAAATGGCTCCCTTCGCCATAGGATAGTAATGGATCATAACGCATTGAGTAAAACAAAAATCAATGAGTTTATATTGCTATGCATGTATATATGTATGTACTTATACAAAGGAAGGCAAAGGAAAAAATTTTACCGCAAAATACTAACTGATGAATGTGCGAAGAGTGACAGCATTAGAAAATTATCCATAATAGGAATCATATGAATAATTGTCTTAGGCAAGAATCACCCGCGGATTTGAAAAAATCAGATGAAAGTTTTCTGAAGAATGACATCTTTACATAGCCTCAAATACACATTTAGATGACTTATTAATTAATATATAAAGTGCTTATTAACTAGAGTACAGGAATATCACTGACATCATCTCAGCTAAGTGATAAAAGGGAGTATCACCAATAAAAGGATAAATTAACACAGTGTGTCTTCAGGTATGATGCATTGGGAAAGACCATTTCCAGGGCATTCCTGCCAAAACTACATAACTTAGATGTAATATCAGACATCAGACAAACCTTACCAAAGAATGTTTTACAAAGTAACTGGCCTGTAGCCATTAAATATATCAAGGTCAAGTCCAGGCACAGTGGCTCATGCCTGTAATCCCAACACTTTGGGAGGCTGAGGCGGGTGGATCACCTGAGGTCAGGAGTTTGAGACCAGCCTGGCCAACATGGTAAAAGCCTGTCTCTACTAAAAATACAAAAACTAATTGGGCATTGTGGCAGGTGCCTGTAATTCCAGCTACTCTGGAGGCTGGGGCAGGAGTATCACTTGAATCCAGGAGGTGGAGGTTGTAGTGAGCCAAGATGTCGCCACTGCACTCCAGCCTGGATGACACAAAGCAAGACTCCATATATGTGTGTGTGTGTGTGTGTGTGTGTGTGTGTGTGTGTGTGTGTATTTCAAGGTCAAGAGAGTCAAAGGAAGACGGAGGAGCAGCTCCAGACTGAAGAACAGAGAAAAAGGACAAGTAAATATACCACATGACTCTGGATTATATTTTGGAAAGAAAAAAAAAGAGGGGTGGGGTAAAAGAAAAGAAAGTTTTTTTTTGGTTTGGTATGTAGGAGACGTAAGGGACATTTTGGGGCAACAGATAACGGTTTGAATGGGATCTTTGGATTCGATGCTAGCACTTCATTAGTACTAATTTCTGGATTTTGATAGGTGTGCTCTATGGATACAGAAGAACGCTGTTGTTATTGGGAAGTCAATTCTATGGCATCCAGGCCATCATATCTTCTGCCTTCTCTGGGTGAAGGGTATGGGGAATTCTTCCCTATTCTTCCAACTGTTCAGTAAATGTGAGATTATCTCAAAATTAAAAGTATACCAATTTTTTAAATTTCAAGACTGCGTTTGTCATTTTGCCTGGGGCCAAATCATGCTATCATGTGACTGAATCCAGCTTGTTTAGAGGCTGCCCCCCCCCCAACCTGAACAGCTGTATTTGTGGAAGAGTTCCTCTAAGAGAGCCCCTCCATTTTGCTGCTTAATTTTAGGGGGTCCTATCAATGTCTTACTCCTCTCTGTCTATGATCCACGCAGGGAGGGCGGTTAATTACAGAAGGCACTGTCCCCTTCCCAGTCCTGCCCCTCCCACCTTTTGTCTTCTTGCACTGAACACACACTGAACGTAACAAGCTCTTCAGGGTCTGAAGTACCACAGCACGAAGCACCTGCCGGCCCACGTCCCCTCCTCTGTACCACACATGGCACCCTACAGCCATGACCCTTCCTGTGCACTGCATATAACACCTGCCAACCCCTGCCCCCTCCTCTGCACTGCACAGGGCACCTGCCAGCCCACACTTCCTCCTCTGCACCGTGCATGACACCCACCGGCCACAGCCCCTCCTCTACAGTGCATGTGGATTTACCAAGAAAATGGAAAGCAAAAAAAAGCAGGGGTTGAAATCCTAGTCTCTGATAAAACAGACTTTAAACCAACAAAGATCAAAAGAGACAAAGAAGGGCATTACATAATGGTGAAAGGATCAATGCAAAAAGAAGGGCTAACAATCCTAAATATTTATGAACCCAGTGCAGGAGCACCCAGATTCACAAAGAACTTCTTAAAGACCTACAAGGAGACTTAGAGTCCCACACAATAAAAATATCGGGAGACTTTAACACCCCACTGTCAATATTAGACAGATTAACAAGACAGAAAATTAACAAGGATATCCAGGATTTGAACTCAGCTCCAGACCAAGCAGACCCAAAAGACTTCTACAGAACTCTCCACCCCAAATCTACAGAATATACATTCTTCTCAGTGCCGCATCACACTTATTCTAAAACTGACCACATAGTTAGAAGTAAAACACTCCTCAGCAAATGCGGAAGAAGGGAAATCCTAACAGTCTCTCAGATCATAGTGCAATCAAATTAGAACTCAGGATTAAGAAACTCACTCACAACCACACAACTACATGGAAACTGAAAAACCTGCTCCTGAAGGACTACTGGATAAATAACGAAATGAAAGCAGCAATAAATAAATGAAACCAATGAGAATGAAGACACAATGTACCAGAATCTCTCAGACACATTTAAAGCAGTGTGTAGAGGGAAATGTATAGCACTAAATGCCCACAAGAGAAAGCAGGAAAGATCTAAAATCAACACTCTAACATCACAATTAAAAGAATGAGAGAAGCAAGAGCAAACAAATTCAAAAGCTAGCAGAAGACAAGAAAGAACTAAGATCAGAGCAGAACTGAAGGAGAGAGAGACACGAAAATCTCTTCAAAAAATCCATGAATCCAGGAGCTGGTTTCGAGAAAATATCAACAAAACAGACCACTAGTCAGATTAATAAAGAAGAAAAGGGAGGAGAATCAAATAGATACAATGAAAAATGATAAAGGGGATATCACCACTGATCCCAGAGGAATACAGATTACCATCAGAGAATGTTATAAACTACTCTATGCAAGTAAATTAGAAAATTCAGAAGAAATGAGTAAATTCCTGGACACATACACCCTCCCAAGATTAAACCACAAAGAAGTAGAATCCCTGAATAGACCAATAGCAAGTTCTAAAATTGAGGCAGCAATTAATAGTCTACCAGCCAAAAAGAGTCCAGGACCAGATAGTTTCACAGCCAGATTCTACCACAGGTACAAAGAGTCACTGGTACCATTTCTTCTGAAACTATTCCCAACAATAGAAAAAGATGGAATCCTCCCTAACTCATTTTATGAAGCTAGCATCATCCTGACACCAAACTTGGCAGAGACACACACACAAAAAAAAATTTTAGGCCAATATCCCTGATGAGTATCGATGCAAAAATCATCAATAAAATACTGTCAAACTAAATCCAGCAGTTCATCAAAAAGATTGTCCACCACGATCAAGTCAGCTTCATCCCTGGGATGCAAAGTTGGTTTGACATATGCAAATCAACAAACGTAATCCATCACATAAACAGAACCAATGACAAAAACCACATGATTATCTCAACAGATGCAGAAAAGGCCTTCAACAAAATTCAACAGGCCTTCATGCTAAAACTTCTCAATAAACTATGTATTGATGGAATGTATCTCAAAATAGTAAGACTTATTTATGATAAACCCACAGCCAATATCATACTGAATGGGCAAAACCTAGGAACATTCCCTTTGAAAACTGGCACAAGACAAGGATGCCCCCCTCCCTCTCACCACTCCTATTCGACATAGTATTGGAAGTTCTGGTCAGGGCAATCAGGCGAGAGAAAGAAATAAAGGGAAGGAAACAAGAAAGTCAAATTGTCTCTGTCTGTAGATGACTTGATTGTATACTTACAAAACCCCACTGTCTCAGCCCAAAATCTCCTTAAGCCAATAAGCAACTTCACCAAGGTCTCAGGATATCAAATCAATGTGCAAAAATCACAAGCATTCCTATACACCAATAACAGAAAAACAGAGAGCCAAATCATGAGTGAACTCCCATTCACAATTGCTACAAAGAGAATAAAATACATAGTAATACAACTAACAAGGGATGTGAAGGACCTCTTCAAGGAGAACTACAAACCACTGCTCAAGGAAGTAAGAGAGGACACAAACAGATGGAAAAACATTCCATGCTCACAGATAGGAAGAATTAATATCATGAAAATGGCCATAACACCCGAAGTAGTATATAGATTCTATGCTATCCCCATCAAACTACCATTAATTTTCTTCCAAGAACTGGAAAAAAAACTACTTTAAATTTCATAAGAACGAAAAAAGAGCCTGCATATCCAAGACAATCAGAAGCAAAAGGGACAAAACTGGAGGCATCACACTATCTGACTTCAAACTACACTACAAGTCTACAGTAACAGAAACAGCATGGTACTGGTACCAAAACAGATATATAAATGAATGGAAAAGAACAGAGGCCTCAGAAATAACACCACACATCTATAATCATCTGATCTTTGACAAATCTGACAAAAACAAGCAATGGGAAAAGGATGCCCTATTTATAAATGGTGTTGGGAAAACTGGCTAGCCATATGCAGAAAGCTGAAACTGGATCCCTTCCTTACACCTTATACAAAAATTAACTCATGATGGGTTAAAGACTTAAATCAAAGACCTAAAACCATAGAAATCCTAGAAGAAAACCTAGGCAATACCATTCAGGACATAGGCATGCGCAAAGTCTTCATGTCTAAAACACCAAAAGCAATAACAAAAGCCAAAACTACAAATGGGATTTAATTAAAATAAAATGCTTTTGCACAGCAAAAGAAAATCATTGCAGTGAACAGGAAATCTACAGAATGAGAGAAAATTTTTGCAATCTACCCATCTGACAAAGGGCTAATATCCAGAATCTACAAAGAACTTAAATTTACAAGAAAAAACAAAAAACCCCATCAAAAAGGGGGCAAAGGATATGAACAGAGACTTCTCAAAAGAAGACATTCGTGCAGCCGACAGATATATAAAAAAATGCTCATCATCACTGGTCATGAGATAAATGCAAATCAAAACCACAATGAGATACTATCTTACACCAGTAAGAATGGCAATCATTAAAAAGTCAGGAAACAACAGATGCTGGAGAGGATGTGGAGAAATAGAAACACTTTTACACTGTTGGTGGGAGTGTAAATTAGTTCAACCATTGTGGAAGACACTGTGGCGATTCCTCAAGGACCTAGAACTAGAAATACCATTTGACCCAGCAATCCCATTACTGGGTATATACCCAAAAGATTATAAATTATTCTACTATAAAGACACACGCACAGGTATGTTTACTGCAGCACTGTTCACAATAGCAAAGACTTGTAACCAACCCAAATGCCCATCAATGACGACTGGATAAAGAAAATATGGCACACATACAACAGGGACTACCAGGCAGACATTAAAAAAAAGGATGAGTTCATGTCCTTTTCAGGGATGTGGATGAAACTGGAAACCATCATTCTCAGCAAAGTAACACAAGAACAGAAAACCAAACACTGCATATCCTCACTCATAGATGGGAGTTGAACAATGAGAACTCAGGGACACAGGGAGGGGAACATCACACACCGGGGCCTACTGGGGCTTGGGGGTGCAAGGGGAGGGTTAACATTAGGAGAAATACCTAATGTAGATAACAGGTTGATGGGTGCAGCAAACCACCATGGCGCATATATACCTGTGTAACAAACCTGCACATTCTGCCCAAGCATCCCAGAACTTAAAGTAAAATAAAAAACAAATAATTTTTTTAGAAGAGTAGGATAAGTCTCCAAGATATTCATGTAAGTGTTACATGAGCAAAATAAAATGCAATGTGAAACACTTTTGGAAGGATGGCACAAAAAGAGGAGTTCGAATATCTCCCAAGAAAAACAGGCCAACAGAAATGACAGCACACAGTAAAAACTGTACTTAGACACTTACAAATGGCACTGGAAACTAGGATTTTTGCAATAAAAAAAAAGAAGACCTGACCAGGTAAGGTGGCTGGTTCCTATAATCCCTGCTTTTGGGAGAAGACACTAAGTGTGGGAGTCAAAAAGCTGAAGCACTAAATTGCTACCGTGAAGGCAATTATTGCAATTGACCAATATTTACTTTGCGTTTGCAAAATTCAGTCTTTTTACAATGGGATCTCTAAGGAAGAGCAGACGGCACTCTGCAGCTGCACTTTGATGAAAAAGAAAATCAATGCTTCTGCATTTGCACACTCAGAAGAAGGGGTGAGGGATGATCATGTCCACAGAAGTCACTAATTTGGGTGAAAGTATTACAAGCCTTCATGCATCCAAATAATTTCCTCAAATCACTTAAGCACAGAGAATTCACAAAGCTTCTCAATTCTCCTGTTGCTGAAAAAGCATGTTTCCATGGTGCATGTAACACAGTGAGAGCTACTGGCATCCAGCCACCTGAGCACACAAAGCTACCTAGTAGCA
Organism: Callimico goeldii; assembly: GCA_963573925.1. Classification (NCBI taxonomy): domain Eukaryota; kingdom Metazoa; phylum Chordata; class Mammalia; order Primates; family Cebidae; genus Callimico; species Callimico goeldii. The sequence goes on along the minus strand of CAUYOR010180332.1, from coordinate 26,527 downwards.
CAGGTGTGCTGCAGCAAAAATAGTACTTGGTAAGGATGCAGAAAGCCTGCTCATTGCTAAATCATTATCTAACAAATGCTCAAACCAGCATGACATAAATTATTAGGGATGATATAATAACATAGCATTTGTGGATACTAGCCCCTATGCAGGAGCTTCCACAAAACTCTGCTTGGACCAAGTGGGAAACTTAATACTCCGCTGGGAGGGAGACGGAAGGAGGAGCTCGGAACCCAAGACCCTCACCACCACCTCCATCACTGAGCAGCAGTGCTGTCCTGCTCTCTTCTCTCTGGTGTGCTTTGTGTCCAGGAAACCTCATTTTGCAGATATGGGGACTCCGAATAGATCCTGAGACACAGAGTCACCCCTCACATAGGGTTGAAACATCCAGCTGCCTGGAGCTGGTGACATGGGACCGAAAGGCCAACCAGATACTGGGTCAACTGTGAGAGGGGTCAAAGCCCGAGCAGAAGACCAGTTTTCAGACCTGGTGCAGTAAGCTCCAGGTGCTGACTAGGTGGGAGGCACCAGACAGAGGTGCAGAGCACGCCTCTCCTCTCTGCTGGGTACCTGCCACCCTCCGCAAGCCCAGTGCTCCCCCTCCTAGAAGATCCCGAGGGCCCCTGTTCTGCCTTCCCACTGTTGAGTGCTTGGCTTAAGAAGCTGCTGTCACCTCGCTCCCGACAACCCCGACAGCCAGAATGTTCCCGTCATTCCACCTCACTGCTCTGCTCAAATCTTGTTCCATCCAGAATAAAATCCCCAGTCTCAGACGCACCTGCAAGGACTCTAATTGTTCAGCCTCCCTCCCTCTCCTTCCTCACACAGTCCTCCAGGCTGCTGCTCCTCCCACACACCAAAGAGACTTCCCAAGCTGGGTGCAGTGGTTCACATCTGTAATCTCAGCACTTTGGGAGGCCAAGGCAGGCAGATCATAAGGTCAGGGATTCGAGACCAGCCTGGCCAATATGATGAAAGCCCATCTCCACTAAAAATACAAAAAAATTAGCCAGGCATGGTGGCACATGCCTGTAACCCCAGCTACTCGGGAGGCTGAGGCAGGGGAATTGATTGAACCTGGGAGGCGGAGGTTGCAATGAGCCAAGATAGTACCTCTGCTCTCCAGCCTGGGCTACAGAGAGAGACTCTGTTTTGTTTTGTTTTGTTTTGAAAAAAAGGCTTTTCCATGGGGCTGCTGTCCTTGGTTCTAACTCCCCATATATATGTGGCTCCTTCTCCACCTCTTTGCCGGTCTCTGCTTCAAAGACACCTTGTACAAAAGCCTCCCCTGACCAACCACATAAAGCAACTCCAATCTCCCCATCTGATGCTTTTTTTTTTTTTTTAACTCTGCTTTGTTTTCAAAGCACTTAGCCCAGGCAGACATAGTCTATGCTCTACATATTTGTTCATCTCTCTGTGCCTACAGGAATCAAACTCTGTAAGACCAGGGTTTTACTTCGTTTGTCCATGGGTACATCCACAGCATTCAGAAAAGTGCCTGCCACGTGGCTACTCCATAAATATCCACTGTTACTGAATGTGGCTGTTGCCTGTATGGTGTAACGTGTGTGATTTTGCAAAGCAAATCGGAAGACACACTTGGCATCATCGTCATGCAATCGAGTCTGCAGGGTCTACCTGCGTTAACTAATTCTGGGTCCCTTTGATGGATATTTGGCAATAATGGTGGCTTTTTAATCATCTGCGATAAAGACCAGTCGTGCTGCGAATGAACTGTAGCTGTGCATTAGTAATTGATTCCACAGGGATAAATAGATGGCTGTAATTGGGAGTAACTAAGCTAAGATTTAATAAGCGTCTTGATCTTTCCCAAGAATCTAATTGCTCAGATTAGTCTGTCATCTCTAAAAGCTATAAGTAATGCAAACAATTTATAGATCACTCTCAGAAACTTGCAACTTCGGGGATGTGGGGCAAGTGCTGAAGAATCTGACTCCTTTCATAACCTAATTTGCCTATCGCCGATTTATGTACATGGTGGTTTTTTTAAAGGTCACTGTAATTTCTCTAGTTATTTTTATTAAATTACAGTGATTAATTTTAGGGTATATTTTGTGGTCACTATTCTAGGAAAATACATTTTTAACAAAATCGGTGTACCCTTTAAAAAGGAAAAAGAAAATAACTCCCCCCAGACCACCCACTCATTCTGCAGCAGCTGGAGAATGAATGTAGCTGCCCCTCTCTTATTTCCTGACCACTGGAGGAGTCTACATGGGGTGCCCCAAGTCTCCCCAATAGGACTCACAACTTGTCACTGGGTGATACATAAGCTGGCTACATAGGACCAAACGCTGGGACAGAACCCACCTAGGAGTTGTACTTGGTGCAGAGAAGGCATTCAACACAAGTCAGAAACATCGTTCACTTAACACTAACTGTTCAGAAAATTCGGAGACAGATTCAAGGAGCAGTTAAAAGCTATCCATTTTCTTACTGAGACATTTCCCATGTCCCAAAGCCCTGTCTCATCTCCCCCTCCTGCTCTGGATTCATGCACCTGTTTCTATATCAGGAAACTGCCAGGGCTGGCTGGTTCCAGTGCCCTGCTGCCCTCCCAAAGGGCAAAGATGCTCAAGGTTCAGTCTCTTTCTCACCATACAGCCGTGATTCTGAAATTTAAAAGGAGAGATTTTTTTTTCTTTATACCCCACCCTGGAGAGAGATGCCCTTCTTTCCAGCCCTAAGTGACAGGTTAAGGATAAGTCTATATTTTCCTCTTGTGCAGAGAATGCTCAAGTACTCTAAAGCAGTGATCCCCTGCCAAGGACAGGAAGGAAGACAGGAAAGGAGGAGGAGGAGCAGATCTGCCAACACTGGTGCCTTTTCCTGGGAACTCACAGCAATGGTGACTCCAGTATCTTTCTCACAAGCTCTGCTCTCTTTGCTGAGCTCCTTATTTCTCCCTCCCAGGTAGAAATGTTCACCTCGCCTGAGAGGCCAAATATCCAAAACCTCAGCTTCCCTGCAAGAAGAAAGAAAACCATGTCTCTCGCTTCCCTCTCTCTGGCAATAGTTGCTCCGTCTTCCCAAGACCCTCAGCTTGGGAGCCAGGACACACTCTCTTCCTGCACAGTCTCGGTGTTTTGCCCTGTAATAGCTCATTCCCAGCTCCACTGCCATTGTCGGCATTCAAAATCACATTCCTGTTCACGTGTATCTTCCCAGACAGTCTCCATCCAGTCCCCTCTCCTCTATTCCAACCCACTATTCACCCACTCCAACAGCATCTGTCTCAAAAACTACTTCAATCCTACTTTTCCCCTCATCAAGGATTTCAATTATTGATGGCTGCCTATTAACTTAAGTAAATCTCTTCATTCTTTAATATGATACAAGTTTGTTTTTTGTTTCTTGGGTTTTCCTTGAGACAGAGTCTTGCTCTGTTACCCAGGCTGGAGTGCAGTGGCATGATCTTGGCTTACTGCAACCTCCCCTCCCCAGTTCAGGCACTTCTGTTGACTCAGCCCCACCAAGTAGCTGGGACTACAGGCACCTGCCACCACTGTCGGCGAATTTTTGTATTTTTAGTAGAGATGGGGTTTCACTTTGTTGGCCGGGCTGGTCTCGAACTCCTAACACCTCAGGTGATCCACCTGCCTTGGCCTCCCAAACTGCTGGGATTACAGGCATGAGCTACCAAGTTTTATATCATACATATAACATATAATCACTGTATCATATATAGCATGTATCAAACACACACACAGATGCACATCCCCACATCCCCACATCCCCAGAGTCCTGGCCAAGTACAATACCCTGAGCATCTTCCTGCCTTTACACCTCCTCTGGATTCCACCCAATGCCTGGAATTGAAGTCTTTATTGCTCCAAGGACGATCTCAAATGGCCTGTGAATAACATCTGGATGCCACCTACTCACACAGCATCTTTTCTCTCTGAATCATATTGCTTTTTTCACTTCTGTGGACTTTGCCATAATTTTTGTCTACATCTTAGGCCTTTTCTCTCTGATTCACATATTGCTTTTTTTTCCACTTCTGTGGACTTTGCCTTAATTTTTCTCTACATCTTAGGCCTTTTCTCTCTAATTCACATATTGCTTTTTTTTCACTTCTGTGGACTTTGCCTTAATTTTTCTCTACATCTTAGGCCTTTTCTCTCTGATTCACATATTGCTTTTTTTCACTTCTGTGGACTTTGCCTTAATTTTTCTCCATGTCTTAGGCATCTTTATCTTTCCAGTTCATCATAGGATATTTGGTACCTCATAGGTGTTCAATATTTATATTTGGTAAATTAAGTTGAAAATATCTCAATGGGAGAACTATTCATGTTACAATTAAAAGTAATTTAATTTTAATTAAATTATAGTCAACTCCCAGCTGACACCAACCAAGTGTGGAAGGACTGGGCTGCTTAATGTATCCGTTCACTACAGCCATAACTTTAGTCCTCAGGCTGTTTCGGAAAAATTTTGAAATTAACTGAACTACTTCCTGAATCAATTCCTTTCCTGGCCTGAAACCACCGGGGAGCTCACAGTAGGAGATAATTTTAATGTGAGTGGTTAGCCTGCACTAAAATGTAACTGTGCATTTGGTATGACCACCCACCCACTTGTAAAAACACTTCCTCCAATCTCTGTATAATCGTATGTTTTCATAACGGTTGCAAACATAAGACCAAGAGTTGATCTCCCTTTTCCTCTCCATCTTCTCTTCTGTCACAAATTTCAGCGGTTCCGGAAGTGTTAGATTTCCCGTGGACATGGTTGGTGTCTAGCTAAGGGAAGTTGGGTGGGATTTACATTTACTTTGAATTTAGTGGAAATACTGAGGTAGTTATAAGTCCTTTGAAGTCACAAGGTTATCTCTTGCCTTAGTGTAGGAATGGCCTCTAGGAGTATTCTCATCCCCCACTGTGTCAATTCTCCTGGCAAACTGTCACTAAAGCCAGGGTCAGAGGTCACATAGGCCATACTTAAATGAGACATACTTGTACAAGATGCACTTCCAATATACCTGGTATTGGAGTGTGTGAGTAATAAAAGGTAAACAAGGTTTGAAAGATATAGAGCCAAAGCTAATCTGTGGAAACCCCTTTGAATCATTAGATATGTAAAATTATAAATAGAAAATTCGATGCTCATAGCTTCTAGTCACAATGGAAGCTATCTTCTGTCAGAAATAGACTTGAAATCATAGCATATATGACTACAAATGCACGATACTGGCCGGGCGTGGTGGCCCACACCTGAATCCCAGGACTTTGGGAGGCTGAGGCGGACTGATCACAAGGTCAAGAGTTTAAGACCAGCCTGGCCAATATGGTGAAACCCTGTGTCTACTAAAAATATAAAAATTAGCTGGACGTGGTGGTGCGTGCCTGTAGTCCCAGCTGCTTGGGAGGCTGAGGCAGGAGAATCACTTGAACCTGGGAGGCGGAGGTTGCAGTGACCTGAGATCACGCCACTGCACTCCAGCTGGTGACAGAACAAGACTGTCTCAAAAAGAAAATAAAAAGTATCATACCTTTTTATTTGTTTCTGATGGAATTGACAAGAAAATAAAAGTATTCAAAACTCTGTGTTTATACAGCAGAAACCTGCAGCAATGCCGCATACAAATGTCTGTGCATCCATACATGTATTTCCATCTTCAAACACTGTAATTCATCAGACCTGACATCTGATGTCACATGGGCATCCTGTCTAGGGGAAGCCTGAAGGACTCAGATGAAAAGGGTTCATTCAGCACTGGCCACTAAGAGCTGAAAAGAGAACCCATATTGATAAATATTCCAGAGAGAAGCACCTAGATAGGCCTGAAATCCTTCTGATTATGCCCTATCAATATCACAAGACTTTTATATTTTAATTAATTTTATATAATGTTTCAGAATTGTTGGTTGTATTAAAAATCTGACAGACCAAAAATATACCAAATATTCCAAAAATATACCTAAAAATGCCTTCAATTCAATAAGTAGTGAAGATTAGTCATTGCTTACAAAACCTTGAAATGTCCTGGCATGTTAAACTCATGCAGAAAATAAACTTGATACATGTTTCCTCAAACTTAGTAAAATTCCCAGAACTGAAATGACATGCTCAATGACAAATTATGAAGCTGAAGAAACTTATCTAAACTATCAATAATAATACACAAATGTCAATCAGGCACAATAGAGAAAAATCTCTCTATTCCTCCTATACAAAAAAAATATATAAAATTATCCTATAAAAGGCTCATATCAGAATATGAGCCATAAATTGTAGGAAAAAATACTGTAGAGCTACATTAGGCAATTAATTAAAATATTGTGTTATTTTCATGGATAGTGTGATGGGAAAACTAAGGCCAGGAGAAGTTCAGCCACTTGTTCAAGGTCACCAATCATAGCAGGCTCATGGCAGAGCTGAGATTCAGAGCCAGGAAAAAGTAACTAATCTCTCTCAAAAATATGTTGCTTTTTGTTTGTTGGTTGGTTTTGGGGATAGAGTCTCCCTCTGTCACCCAGGCTAAAGTGCAGTGGTGCGATCTTGGCTCACTGCAACTTCCACCTCCCTGGTTCAAAGGATTCTCCTGCCTCAGCCTCCTTTGTAGCTGGGATTACAGGCATGTGCCACCACGCCTGGCTAAATTTTTGTATTTTTAAGAGAGACAGGGTTTCACCATGTTAGCCAGGATTATGTCAATCTCCTTACCTCATGATTTGCCCACCTCAGACTCCCAAAGTGCTGGGATTACAGGCATGAGCCACCTCACCCAGCCTATTTTCAACCATTTTAGCATTTCCATTTAAACATGAAGAAATTTGTCTATTTTCTTATTTTAACTTTGGGATATAGAATCACCTGGAATATATATGATTTTATATATATATATATATATATATATATATATATATATATATATATATAGCGATACAAACAACCTATTTGTAAATACAAATATGGTCATTAATGTTTAGAGTTTAGCCATTTATGGCCGTGTAGGATAAATTATATCACACAGTCATAATCCTGTAGGAGTATGAATTTTTGTTATTACACCGTAGAGTGTTGGAAAGCAGCTTTCCGTACATATCTGATGTGTAACCTAACTTCTTTTTTCAGCACTAAAGAGCCCTGGTAAATTCATTCTAATTATTCACATTCCAGGGCTATAACTAAATACATATTTAAAATTAAATATAAGCTGGCTCATCCCAAGAAGGAAAAACACCTCATAAAATAGCACAGATGCATTTATAACAAATTTCTGAGGTAACTTAAAAGTAATTTAAAAGCACTCCCCAAACAGTTGTCATTTAATAAAATTCAGCTTCATTTATCTAACACATTTAATCAAATTTTATTTTTTCATGAAGTCATGGCATACAAAATTGAGGATTAATGAATGCCAATTTTTAAGTAGATACAATATTACAGCAAAAAGTATGAAAGCATATTCTTGTTAGTAAAATGCTAATATAACAGCTTAAACTTCTATAATAAATAGCATCTCCATATTAATTGATTTTAATGACTTTAAAGCACATAACAAAAGATACTGCATTCTAAGAAAAATATTTGAAACTGCTCTGGTATTTCATCCAGAAACATCGTCATGACCCAGCACAAAATAAACTTCCTCAGGAGTTCATAAACAGCAAGTCCATGAACATCCCTGGCGGGGAGATTCACTCCATATATTTTCCTTATGGCCAACAGGTTCAATAACTGGCTAAATAAAAAATATTTATAGAATTCAGTGAGGCAGTTTCTTGGGATCCATTATGTTCAATTAACATAAGACTATTTCTCATAGTAACCAAATTTGTAGATATACTATAATATAGGTTAAATTATTATATTTTATGCCAATATTTCTCAATAAATATGAATTACCCCCACTTTTTCAGGCCACTATTATACTACTACTTTGGAAGATTTTATATGGTCACTTATGTGTTCCAAGGTATTGCACTTAACTAAATAACCTAAAAAACACAGGTGACCCACTCCACAGCAAAATACTCAAGGAAAACCTCCATGTATCCCCATTAGAGTAATAACGTACTTAATAACATTAAACTTCAACCCACCTCTTCCATTAATCAGTTTAGTTCTAAAGCAGGAAGAAGATGCTATAAAATATGTCTTTTTTATAAATGAGAAGTAAAATATAATGTATGTGTACTGAAGATGACTACAAAATATGCAAAATAAAAAGTGAAGCCAAATAGTCACACATTAATCTATTTTTTTTCACTTTCAAGAATATGTAATAGGTACCACTTCTATTAACTAACTTGAGTGCTTATAATGTATAAGCACTTCAACATCCTCAATATAATACTGGGTTATTTTATTGGGGTGAAAACATGTACGATACCATATTGTTAACTGTAGGTACAACGCCAAACAACAGATCACTAGAACTTAATTATCCTGCATAAGCAGCTTCAGACGTGTCGAGCAGCAGCTCTCCATCTCCACCTGCATTCTCAAGCAGTTATCATATTCATATTCAGCAAATGAGAAAAAATATGCCCTGGAGCTTATGTGTTTTGTTGTTGTTGTTTGCTTTTTTTTTTTTTTTTTTTTTCTTTTTGAGACAGTCTCCCTCTGTAGCCCAGGCTGGAGCACAGTGATGCTATTTCAGCTCACTGCAACCTCCACCTCCTGGGTCCCGGTTCAAGCAGTTCTCCTGCCTCAGCCTCCCCAGTAGCTGGGATTACAGGAACACGTCACCATATTCAGCTAATTTTTTTTATTTTTCGTAGAGAAGGGGTTTCAGCATGTTGGCCAGGCTAGTCTTGAATTCCTGACCTTGTGATCCACGTGCCTGGCCTCCCAAAGTGCTGGGATTACAGGTGTGAGCCACTGTACCTGCCGCTTATGTGTTTTTTTAAGAAATCTCACAAAAAGTGTACATCAGCACAGGGACACATACTCAGGTCTTCTATTTCCAATTTTTTTCACTATGACTCTACCATCCCTTACAGATAGGGCATGTTCCTGTCTTCAAGGACTATATATAATGGCAGTGTTCTTAGAATCTGATTCTTGAAAATCAGTCTCAAAGTTTAGAGCTGAACAGACACATTGATATCATCCAGTCTGGAAGTTGTCAATTCCTTTTCCTTACTGCAAAACATGCAACACATCACTCTGACATTAGCAATGGATAACTGCCTAATATATTTATATTAAAATCAGCTAAAAGTTATTTGCAATGTCTAATGTATTTGTGGTAACCACATTTCTGTCTGCCTTGCAAGAAATCATCAGAACCCAAGTGAGAGTGATATTACTATAGGAACAGTCTTGAAATCAGTGGTTTAATCACCATTAAAAGTGTTTAATAATTTAAAATAGTTTGAATTTCATCACCATTAAAAGTGTTCAATAATTAAAATAGTTTAATCACCATTAAAAGGTTTCTTGGAAATCACCTCAAAAATTATCTCAAAATATCAGAATACAGAAATAGTCCAGCGGTGGGTGGCAGATTTCAGCCCTTCATTGTATCTACAAGGCCTAGCGGTTGAGCAGTTTGTCCAAGGAAGCAGTTCTGGTCCATGGTAGAAGCAGTTCTTATATTTAGAGATCCTAATTCTGTTCTTCCAACCATTATATTGTCACTTCACCTGCTTACAGAGGTGAGAAATGTGAAATGCCAGGTTTGGATTCGAGAGTTAGATTAAAATGTATTTTGATCTCTGTCTTTTCTGTTTCTGGCACCATTCAGCAATAAGTATAGATAGTAGCTAATATCAGAGAACAGAGTTGTGAATCTGAGAAGAAAGAATATCCAGGAGAAACATATCCCAAAAAGTTTCTGGGGAAAGTAATTGAAGAAAGGAATTAAAATACAGAGTCCAGGCCTTTTACCCTGGAATCAAGTAATTATTGAATATCTAGTATGAACCACGTACTACCCTTGTTACTAGAAGATATATAACTTCTTTTGCAACACTACAGTTACTTAAAGAAATTAAAGTTCTACATACTAAGGAATTTACTGAAGGCCCTAAAAATTAAGAATCCGGCCGGGCATGGTGGCTAGCACCTGTAATTCCAGCACTTTGGCAGGCCAAGATGGGAAGATCACCTGAGGTCAGGAGTTCGAGACCATCCTGGCTAACAAGGTGAAACATCATTTCTACTAAAAATACAAAAAATTAGCCAAGCATGGTGGTGCCCCTGTAATCCCTGTTACTCAGGCGGCTGAGGCAGGAGAATCATTTGAACCCAGGAGGCAGAGGTTGTAGTGAGCCGAGATCACACCATTGCACTCCAGCCTGGGTGATAGACCGAGACTCCATCTCAAAAAAAAAAAAAAACTTAAGAATCAATACCAGATTGTGAGCACTGTATAACTGTTTGTTGATGTAACTGTCCTGATACCACCACTGTTTAACATCAGATTTACTAGAAATATGTTTCAGACCCACTGGAAAACAGATGTTGGCTTCTCACAAGAAAATTCAACATCTCTATTGCTATACAGTTATATGCGAAAACTTATTTTAAATCACAAAGTCTAATTTTGGAGTGAACTAGGTAATACTATTACCATATTGATAAAATACAGAGAAGAATTGCAGCCCTTTGGGACAATGGTTTCCAGCTATGAAAGAGAAAAACCTTGGATATTATTAAAATACATTTTGAGGATATAAGTCTTTGAGAAAATTGAACAGCTATCTATCGTGAGGTTATCAGAAAGAAGCTATGTATACCAATTGGTTCAATAGCTGGGTGCTGATAAACTGTAGTTTCATAAATACTGAAAAGCATTTTTTAATTTTAACAATTATACTTAACAGAAGAATTAATGGTAAAAGCAAAGAACGCAAACGAAATGTTTAGTATTGAGCCCATATAAAGAGACGTAATACATGGAAGAGACTCTGATTTTGACTGCTCTAATAGATGATGGGTTTGTCAATAGGGTGCAACTTCCCTCTGACTTCCTGAAAATGTGAATAGTTCCACTGAATGGTAGAATGTGAAAGTACAATATTCTCAAAAGGTCAACTGAAAATTCATCATTTTTAGGCCCTGAAATTTTTCGTTTTTGTTTGTTTGAGACAGAATGTTGCCCTGTCGCCCAGACTGGAGTATAGTGGTGTGATCTTGGCTCACTGCAGCCTGTACCTTCCAGGTGCAAGCAATTCTCCTGCCTCAGCCTCTCTAGTAGCTTAGACTACAGGCTCATGCCGCCGCACCCAGCTAATTTTTAAATTTTTAGTAGAAGCTGGGTGTCACCATGTTAGCCAGGCTTTTCTTCAAACTCCTGCACTCAAATGAGCCACCCGCCTCGGACTCCCAAAGTGCTGGAATTACAGGCACGAGACACTGCACCCAGCCAGGCCCTGATATTTTTAATCACTGATAGTTCACTGCTTTAGCAAGCAACCACTGATTTTTTTTTCAACATTTTACAACATTTGGTAGTGTTAGTCAAGAAGAATGGAACATTGTACTCATAACTCAGAGTACACTCTCCAGTTGAACCCTTAAATATCATGTAAATATGAATTATTATCTACATTTTATACGTGGGAACACAAGAACTAGAGAGAATCATAGCCCAGGCTCCCAATACTAACAGGAGGCAGATTATGGTAGAAACATCTCCATGTCCACAAACCGTAAGAGAACGTATTTTTTTTCTGACATTCACCTTGAAAATGACACTTCCATTATTTTAAGGTTTACCAGGTTTCTGGTTTACAAAATACACACAGACTTGTTTTCTGTTATGATTACATCACTGGACTTCTTAACTCAATACAATAAACATTGATACAACGTCAGGCTTTCTCCAAATGCTATCTTTTTATCACACAATCTCAACCATCCAGTAATAGCTGTGGTTAGGGCCCAGCGAAGCAAGGTGGTAGATTGTGTTTTTCATCTAAAAAATACATAAGAACCTTATTATGAATAGGGTTTCAAGTGGACCTCTTCCATATGGGAGCCCCCTATTTTTCAACATAAAAATTCAATGTAAAGGTTTTGTTTTGTTTTTTATTTTAATTTTTGTTGGTACACAGTATATGTGCATACTTATGGGGTACATGAGATGTTTTGATACAGGGATGGAATGTGTAGTAATCACATCATGTAAAATGAAAACCCCTCTTTTATTTGTGACACAGTCTCACTCCATCACCCCAGCTAAAGTGCAGTGTCACAATCTCAGCTCCCTGCAACCTCCACCTCCCAGGTTCAAGCAATTCTAGTGTCTCAGCCTCCCAAGTAGCTGCAATTATAGGCATGCACCACCACGCCCAGCTACTTTTTGTGTTTTTAGTAGGAATGGGGTTTAGCAATGTTGGTCAGGCTGGTCTTGAACTCTTGACCTCAAGTGGTCCACCCGCTTCAGCCTCCCAAAGTGCTGGGATTATAGGCATGAACCACTGTGCCCGGCCCCCGCTATTTTTAATTGGACATATATTATTCCTAGCCTTCTGGCTTGGATCTGGCCAATGTGATAAAAATGTAGTGTGGTATGTCAGCATCCACAAACTTAAAATACCGTTGGCATTAAAAGACTTCTACTTCTGATGATGATGGATTAGGTTCTTCAAACCACCATTCCTATTGAGAAAAATGGGAAAAGCCAGACAAATTTAAAAGTCTGTCTGAGGACACTGTGGAGCTAAGAAATCAGTGAGTGTTTACAAGACGATGGCACAAAAGAAAATGGACCACCAGAGAGGTAAGGCCAGCATTTGGGTCTGCCTTCTCTACTGTAGGGTCTGTATACCAATTCAGAACATGCATCTGAAAGGCTGAGAATGCTGAGCAGAGCTTTCTAACAGCCTCATGTAAATAATGGCACAAATGCTAGATTCCAAGACCCACCAAGCAAAAGGAACGTTGTGGGAAACAAACACTTTGAACTGAGACCCAAAAAAAATGCAGCCTTTAATTAAAGGTGAAATAGAAACACACCGGCCCTAAGAGAAATGAAGCCTAATTTTGTAAAATCTCAATCACTAAAAGTAGTTTGTGATGATCTAGATTTGCCAATGTCCCTAGTAACCAGCCATAAGCAAAATATATTCTAAAAAATCATGAGGCACATAGGGAACCAGACTATGTGATTTAAAAAGAAAAAGGGGAACGAGCAAACAAACAGAACCACAGGAAATCTAACAAATAGTTACAAGATAACTTTGAATAACTAGGCTGAATACTTTCAAGAAGATAAATTTATTTAAACTCAAGAAAGTTGGCAGATAAATGGAAACAAAGAAATGAAAACTTCTAGAAGTGGAAGAGAAATTAAATTAAGAATTTAAAGGATGTGCTTAAAAGTAGATTGAATATAGCTAAAGAGAAAGTCTGTGAACATGAAGATTGGTCACGAGAAAACATCCAGGATGAAGCACGAACAAACAATAGAACATAAAAAGACAACAAAATGAGCTTAAAGTAATAGAAGCTACGATAAGAAGTAAATACACTCACAGAAACATACACACACCCACAACTGAAGCTCAGAGAAACAACAGAGAAAGAATTGGAAATAAGCAGTATTTAAAGATATGAGCTAATTCCTGAAAATTTCCCAATACTAAGGAGAGGCATCAAGATATAGATTCAAGAATTCTCGCATAACCCAAGTTTGATAAATAAAAAGAAAACTACACAGTAGTGGGCTGAAGAGTGTTCTCCAAAAATCCATGTCCACCCAGAACCACAGAATGTTTACTTATATCAAAATAAGGTATTTGCAAGTATAATTCATTAAGGATATCAAAATTAAATTATCCTAGATTTGGGGTTCACCTAAATCTAGTCATCAGGTTTCTTCTAAGAAGAGGAGAGGAAGGCAGAGCGTGGTGGCTCATGCCTATATTCTCAACACTTTGGGAGGCCAAGGTGGGCAAAGCATGAGGTCAATACCATCCTGGCTAACATGGTGAAACCCCATCTCTACTAAAAATACAAAAATTAGCTGGGCATGGTGGTGCGCACCTGTAGTCCCAGCTACTCAGGAGGCTGAAGCAGAAGAATTGCTTGAACCCAGGAGGCGGAGGTTGCAGTGAGCTGAGATCGCACCACTGCACTACAACCTGGAGACAGAGTGAGACTCTGCCTCAAAAAAATAAAAAATAAAAAAAAGGAGGCAAGGACACAGCAAGACAGAGGAGAAGACTGTGTGAAGATGGAGACAAAGACTAAAGTGATGCTGCCATAAGCCAAGAAATGGCTGGGGCCACAAGAAGCTGGAAGATGCAGGAAAGATTGTTTTTCCTTGAGCCTCCAGAGAAAGTTTGGCTCCTCTGCTATCTTGATTTTGGCTTAGCAACACAATTTTCAGAGTTCTAGCCTCCAAAACTGTGAAAAAATAAATGTCTTTTGTTTTTAAGCCAGCCTGTTACAACAGTCCTAGAAAACTAATTCATATCCCAAGAACTTTGAAGTTCTGAAAATAGCTTCAAAGCTTCAGAGAAGCCACCAAAAAGACACAGGAATCACTTCTCAAAAGAAATAAGACTCAAGAAGATGAAGGAATGTCTTCAAAGCACTGAATCTTATCGTATACATAATCCATTGCTGCATAAAAAGTTACCCCCTAAACTTGGTGGCTTGAAACAATGCATATTTATTATCACTCAGGTTTTGTGAGTAAGGAATCCATATGTAGCTTAACAGGGGGCTTTTGGCTCAGTCATTCCTGAGTTTGCAGTCCCGCCGTTAGCCAGGATTAAGGTCCCACCTGAAAGGTCAGCCTAGAAAGGAAAGAAGAACCACCTTCCAACCTCACCTCCATGGTTGTTTACAAGCCTCCATCCCTTGCCATGTGGCTTTACTGACAAGGATTGTTCCCAATATGGCAACCAGCTTTACCAAAATCAAGTCATTCAAGCTCAGGTATGGATAACCTCCGAAGGTATACATCTTTCCAGCAACTCAAGTATAGTTCCTCGTGATGTGTAAACCAGCGAAACTAAAATGACTAGTAATCTTTCCCCAACACGCAAAACATACAATGGTGGAACAGAAACAGGATAACCACTATAGACTTTGCTGTTCAAAGAGAGGAAGATGTGAGCCACAAAGCAGCCACTGGTCCATAGCCATTTTAAAATTCAGATGAGCAAATGTTGAAAGTTCCTTGATTACATCTCAAGGTCTGATAATAGTTCCTCGTGATTCCCTGCTTCGCTCTCTGGGCTCTTGTTTCCACCCTCTAAGGCATCTTTCTTTTTTCATGGAAGTTAGTGTTTGCAGCTGAAAAACTCAGTCTGTTTTCTCCCAGAAGTTTCTACTCATCTGGTACTATGTTCTCCTTAATCCAAAATGCTGTTGTTTCTACATATATAAGTCTTTTAAAAATATTGTGGGTCTCCTGTCAATCTTCTTGATATTTGCTTTATTACATAAAAAGCTACATCTCCAAATTTCCTTGAGATAAATATGTCTCTATCTCAGCCATCTATAGATGCACAATACTCTTCACACCTTCTTAGAATCTATATTGCTTAAGAGGATCTATGAGTCCCATGATTAATTTAAAGAGCTTTGCACTTGACTAAATAATACTCTGAGTAAACCGCCTTTGATTTTTCAATTATACCTTCAGCTTCATCCTTAGACCAAGCTTTCTTGAGAATGTCTTGCATTTGATCTTTGTTCAGAGGCCAGTTCTTAACTTTAGCATTATTTTTTATCTGTATAGGCTGAGAGTTTTCAAAACCATCAAGTTAAATCCTGACTCCTTTCTGTTTGACAGCTCATCCCTCAACTTCTCTTTTTGCACATTTTGCTGTAAGAATCAGAAACAGCCAAGTGGCACCTTCAGAACTTTGCTTAGAAATCTTAGTTATGTCACTCAATTCAAAGGAAACTTTCCACCTTTCATGAACTTTCTGCCACAACATAACAATAATCTCCATTCTCCAGTTCCAAGAAGATATTCATTACCATCCAGTAAAACTTAACTGGCAACATTCTCAAAGATGATGGGATTTCTGTGAACACTTTCTTCAGTGCACTTTAGACTTCCACTAACTCTTTCTCCTCAAAGTCCACTGAGCAGTTCTGAAGCCACTCACACATTTTCAATATTTTTTAATCAAAGTACTTCTTTTATCCTGAGTGAAAAATGACAACCCCAAAAGGCTGCATAGTTTATCATTTCAGTTATGTAAACATTCTTCAAATGACAAAATATGGGGATGAAGAGCAGATCAGTGATGATCAGTGATTAGGGAAATGAGAAGGAGATGGGTATCTGAAAAGGGGTAGCATAAAAAAGTGTATAATGAGATCAAAGTTATGTATTTGGTGGTCAGTGACGGTTACAGCAAATCCACGCACGGTAAAATTGTATCAAACTACATGCACACAAACACATAACTGCATGTAAAACTGGTGAAGTGCGAGTATGCTGTGCAGATTCTGTAACTGTCAACTTCCTGGATTTTATAGTGCACCACAGTTATGTGAGATGTTAGCACTGGGGAAGAACAAATGAAGGGTACACAGGACCTCCTTGCAGGTGTTTTTTGGAACTTCTGACAAATCTATTATTCAAAATAAATTTTTTTAATTATCAAAATGGACACAAGAAAAATAGTAAATCTGATTACTTTATATCTATGTAACAAATTTTATTAACAATTAAAACTCCAGGCACACATGGCTTCACCAGTGAATTTTACCAAACATTTAAGATAAATAAATAAATGTGTATCTTGTATAAGTTCTTCAGAGAATAGAAAAAGTGAGAACGTTTCCCTACTTATTAGATAAAAACACCTTAAACTTGCTTCCAAAACCTGGCCATCACAAGGGCATTACAAGCAGGGAAATTACAGTTCTACCTCATTTGTGAATATTGTTAATCCTAAACAAAGTATTTACAAACTGAATCCAGCAGTGTCTAAAAGAGATAATTCATCAAGACAAAACTGCATTTATTGTCAGGATTTATAGATTGAATCGAGATTTTAAAATCACTTAATTCACTAGCAGAATAAAAGAAAATTAATACAGATATCAATATATGCCAAAAAAGATGAAATTAAATCCTTATTTATGATTTTTAAATAGTCGTAACAATAACTCTTAAAAAAAAAAACTAGGTGGCAGACAATATGTAAAGGACAGTGGCCAGACCCACAGCCGGCAGCCATTTGCCCAGAAACCAGTTCCTCAAGTAGTGTCCAGCCCAGGAAGCTGCCTGCTTTACGTCAGGCTTGGAGGAGTTCAGGCTGCTATCACTAGTGACAACCCAGCAAGTCAAACAATAACCCTTACAACACTGGGTCCAGAATGACTGGGACTTGATTACTAACTGACAGCTTTCCTAATTTTTGTCCTCACTTCCGCCTTCGAAACAACCAGAGAAAACCAAATACGCACCCCTAACCAGTCAGATTGGATGTCCCACTTGTAGTAACCAGCCAGTGGCATCTGCAGGCCAACAGCCTGCAATCAGGGTATGACACAAGTCTCCCCTTTTTCCTAAAGTTTTCCACTCCTGTGCCTGCCTGTGAGTCTCTGCCAAAATATGGGTGATGGTGATGGACTCCCTTGCTACTGAAGGCTTTAAAAAAATAGCCTTTGCTTTTCCCTTTGGCTGGTCTTCATTTATTTCCACAAACGATAGAAAAGTATTTCCTAATTTAGTAAAAGAACACCTGCAAAAATCTATGACAAACTTTATACTCAATGGTGAAATACTGAAAGCTTTTCCTCTGAGTTCCTGGATGAGACAAAAACTACCTTAAGTACCATTCAATTCAACACTATACTGAAGATTGCAGCCAGTCCCATAAAGCAAGAAAAGGAAATAAAAATACAATAAAATTAGAAAGAAATAAAGCCATCATTTTTGCAGACAATATGATTCTATAAAAAATAAATCCAATCAATCAACATAGAAATTATTAAAAATTAATGAGCTTAAGCAGCTCACTAAAACTAATAAGCAAAAACAAGAGAAATAAGGCTAAAAACAAGTCACACTAATAAGGCTCAAAACAAACGAGGCTATAAGCAAAACCATTTCACCTTTATGCATTAGCAACAGAAATTTATAAACTACAACTCTTAAAAGATACCACATAGAAAAATAAAACTTAATATGGTAAAAATGGGAATTCTCCCCAAATTATCTATAGATTCAGTGCAATTCTAATCAAAACTCCAATAGATTTTTCTGTGGAAATTGGCAAGCTTTTTCTAAATTTTATATGGGGGGAAAAAAGACCATAATTAAGCAAGACACTCTTGAAAAAATAACATTACGGTGGGTCTATCATATATAAAGATGAGACATAAACCAATAGTAATTTAGATAATGTGGTATTGCCACACGTTGAGTCAAATGAACAAATAGAGCAGAAAACAGATTTCATAACAGACCCATTCACATATGGAGAAAGCTGGTGTTACAGAACAGAGAGGTGAACGTTCTTTCAAAAAATAACTCTTGGTCAAATACATACCTACTTAGAAAAACAACGAACTTCATCTCTCACACCATTCTTAGAAATTACTTAAGTAGGTTTTAAATCTAAATGTGAAATATGAAAACAATAAAGCTACAATAACGTAACAGATTAGTACCTTCCTTATTCCAATACTTGTCATAGGGAAAGATTAAACAAGATACAAAAAAGCAAAAACACAAAATAAAATATATTTAGAGCCCATTAATAATTAATTAAAATCATCTCTGATAGAGTGGGTTCATCAAAAAACCCATAATCATAAAAATAAAAAGGTGAGCCATGGAGTGGGGGCGCTTATTTGCAATGCATTCAACTGGCAAAAGAATAGTATCCAGAATATGGTAAGAACACCTATAGCAAGAAAAAAACAGACAACCCAACAGAAATATGGGCAAGAGAATTATTGAACAGGTACTTTACAATTGAAAATATTCAGTCCTTGCCAGGCATGGTGGCTCATGCCTGTAATCCCAGGACTTTGAAAGGTTGAGGCGGGCAAACTGCCTGAGGTCAGGAGTTCAAGACCAACCTGGCCAACATGGTAAAATCCTGTCTCTACCAAAAATACAAAAATTAGCTGGGCATGGTGGCAGGCACCTGTAATGTCAGCTACTCGGGAGGCTGAGGCATGAGAATTGCTTGAACCCAGGAGGCAGAGGTTGCGGTGAGCCAAGATTGTGCCACTGTACTCCAGGTGCGGTGTCTCACACCTGTATTCAGAGTACTCCGGGAGGCTGAGGTGGGAGGATTTCTTGAGCCCAGGAGTTCAAGACCAGCTGGGCAACATGGCAAAACTCCATCTCCACGGAAAATGAGCTGGGTATGGTGGTGCACCCCTGTAGTCCCAGCTACTCGGGGGGCTGTGGTGAGAGGATCATCTAGGCCAGAGAAGTCAAGGCTGTAGTGAACCAGGACTGTGTCCCTGTACTCCAGGCTGGCAACAGAATGAAACCCTGTCTCCAAAAAAAGTATCTCAAAGGCCACAAATACATTAAAAGACTTTCGACCAGGGTGCACGGTGGCTCATGCCTGTAACCTCAGCACTTTGGGGGGACCGAGGTGGGTGGATCACTTGAGGTCAGAAGTTTTAAATCAGCCTGGACAACATGGTGAAACCCCATCTCTACTAAAAATACAAAAATTAGCCAGGCATGGTGGTGGGCACCTGTAATCCCAGCTGCTTGGAAGGCTGAGACAGGAAAATCGCTTGAGCCCAGGAGGAAGAAGTTGCAGTGAGCTGAGATCGTGCCATTGCACTCTAGCCTGGGTAACAAGAGCAAAACTCTGTCTCAAAAAATAAGTAAAAAGATTTTCAACCTCATTAGTAATTGGTGAAAAATGAAAACAAAAGATACCACTATGTACCCATGAGAATGGCTTAAAAAAAGACAATTCCAAGCATTGACAAGTATGTGGAAGATTGGAAACACACGTGCCTGTGAGTGGTAAATTTGTACAACCACTCTGAACACGCGCATACACAACAGAAATACACAGAAGCACTGGAGGTGAATATAAGAATGTTTTTTGCAGCACTATTCCTAAGAGTCCCAATTTAGAAACAAGCCAAATCATCAACAGTAGAATAAATATACCACATACAGCTATGGAGTCTGATAAGCTGCAGCTGCATTTAGCAACATGATGAATCTCACAAATATAAAGAGAAAGAAAGTGTGTTCAAGAACACATACTGCACTATTCAATTTATATGAAATTCAAAAACAGGCAAAGAAGTCAAGGCCTAGCCAACTTTGAGAAGGAAGAAAAGGTGCTCATGGAGAGGGAGTAAGAGGCAGAGGTAATGGGGTCCTCAGGGGCTGGCTGTGTCTGTTTCTTGACTGCTGTCGTAAATCTGTAAGCATCTTTTCTATCATAATTTATTAAGCTGCACATTTCGTACTGCACATTGTTTTGTATGAGTGTCACTGAGTCCAAACTCATTCTGCTTGCTGCACAAAGATCGGTACATAGTTGGAGCAAAGAAAGCTGCTTTTTTTTTTTTAAGATGGAGTCTCGTCACTCTGTCTCCAGTCTGGAAGGCAGTGGTGTGATCTCAGCTCACTGCAACTTCCGACTCCCTGGTTCAAGAGATTCTCCTACCTCAGCCTCCCGAGTAGCTGGGATTACAGGCATGCATCACCATGCCCAGCTAATTTTTGTATTTTTAGTAGAGACAGGGTTTCACCACATTGGCCAGGATGGTCTTGAACTCCTGACCTCGTGATCCACCTGCATCAGCCTCCCAAAGTCCTGGGATTAGTGGTATGAGCCATTGTACCCAGGCAGAAAGCCACTTTATTCCACTTTATTCAGGACAGCCAGCAAGCCAAGAAAACGGTGAACTAATGTCCTAAAAATCCAGCTCAGAATTAACTGGGCCTTGCCTTGTCTTTTATCTTTAGGTAAGGGGGAAAAAAGGGGGCTGACAACCACACATATCTGGGCACCAACAAGGGTCCCCAATAATGGTCTCTCATATAGTGATAGTCAAACCTCCTTGTTCCATAATTTTTTTTTTTTTGAGACAGAGTCTTTCTCTGTCACCAGGCTGGAGAATGGTGGCATGATCTTGGCTCACTGCAACCTCCACCTGCCAGGTTTAAGCTATTCTCTTGCCTCAGCCTCCTGAGTAGCTGGGATTACAGACCCATGCCACCACACCCAGCTAATTTTTGTATTTTTAGTAAAGACGGGGTTTCACCATATTGGCCATGGTAGTCTCGATGTCTTGGCCTGCCTCCAGCTCCCAAAGTGCTAGGATTACAGGCATGAGCCACTGCGCACAGCCATTCCCATAAATCTTTAACAAAACGTGGCGTACATACGTCCCCATTCATCCGCATGATTGCTGCTTTTGAGTTTTATTTCAGTGCTCTAAAATTATCCTCGCTGACAGGCAGGAATGGGCAGAGGCCCCTTAAGCAAAGCTGGAGTTAGTTATGCTGTTTCACTGTTTCGTGGGTATTCAATGTCAACTAAAGCAGCTTTGAATGAAAGGGCACCTGCTGCATGCCCTCTTTCCTCTTCATTTTCCACTGCCTGACGTGCACATGGGCCAGCTGGTGCCTTAGTTACCAGGTTCCACCATGACCACAAGTTCTGGGCACAACATACATGAGCTAGAAAGAGCCAAGATTCCTGAGGCCAACATGCTTTCCACAGTCCTGCTGCCTCTGTATTTCTATGTGAGAGAAATAAACCTCTACCTGGGGTAAGACACTGAAGTTTGGGTCAATTGAATACAAATCCTATCCTAACTGATACAAAGAGCTAGATCACAAACCCAAAGCTCACAGCTGTCTATGCCCATCTTTTTCCATAACCTCTCAGAGTCTTACACGGTTATAGATGAACCATTCTGAAAATTTCACGTCAAAGAGAAAGCAATAAAATCCATTTATGTAGAAATTAATATTGGGGCCCTGCCAAAAACCTTCAATGGGAAACTTTCTGCTTTGTTACACCTTAAAAAATCAAACAGTGTTTGATGGCATTGATTTTTCTCTTTTTCAGCTATGGCAGCCGTTGCTTTGTAAAACTGGAAAGTAACCTTTTTCTTCTTCCCACGCGATTTACTCACTCTTGTGTGTTAACGCTTGGCAAATGATTTTCTCCTGAATATAAAGATATTTCTAAGCACTTTGGTTTTTCCCATGACAATTTCAGGGTACACTTAATGTCATTTGGAATACTTTACATGGAAATAACGAGAAGGAACAGAAGGAAATATGCAAAGATGTGATTCACTAGCTTACAAAAGCCATTTCTTTGGCAAAGGGTCACTCAAAATGTTTCACAAGGGAAATACATGGCCATATAATCAAACAGAATAAAGCAGAAATGCAGCACAAGAGCTATCCGCTGGCATAAGTGCCCCAAAGACGAGACCATAACTGGAAATATTAGAGCTCAGGTGTGCCTCATCTGAGAAATCCACAAGTCATTTTACAACACCCGGATTTCTAATTTTCAGCTAACTTATGAGTTTCTTGGTTGTTACTTTTATTCAGGATCTAACCCAAATACTATTTTTCATGCCCTCCATTGAGTTTTTCAGGGCAGGGTTCTCTACCCTTCACCCACTTTGGCCGTACCTAACCTCATTCCCATTCCAAAGGGACCCCTAGCATAACCCTGTGTCTCAGATATGCAATAAGAGAGAGCTAGGCACTGAACGTCTGTGTTGCCACCACCCCCACAACCAAAATTCACACGTTAAAACTTCAAACCTCCAATATGATGGCATCTGGAGGTGGGGCCTCTGAAAGGCAATTAAATGTAATGAGGTCTTAAGGTAGAGCCCCCATGGTGAGATTACTGTCCTTAGAACAAGAGCAGAAATGACAGCTCATTCTCTCTCCACCACGAGGACACAGCAAGAAGGCACCGTCTACAAGCCAGCAAGAGAACCCTCACCAAGAACCAGAGCTGCTGAGGCCTTTATCTTGTAGTTCACCCTCCAGATCTCTGCGAAATTCGTGTTCGTGATTTAAGCCGCCCAGGCCTTGCTCTTTTGTTAAGGCAGTCCATCCTGACTAAGACACAGGGGATTAGTATGAGCTTGAGAGGGGTTCAAGTCCTGAACAAGGTACAGATGCAAGGAAACGGGACTTGCCCACAAGGAACAAGATTAAGCCAGTACCCTTAAGACAGAAGAGCTAGAAATAAGGGAGAAGAGAACGGAAAGTAAGAGGGAAGAGAGGTGTGTGCGCCTGTCTGCCTGTCAGAAACAGGTACTACAGAGATGAGCTGATGGCCCAATGTGTCTATACTGTCTTCTGGTCCCTGTGTTCATGCTCCACTCCATGTAAGGCTGGGCTCTTTCTTGTGATGGGCTATACCTCTCATGATGGCAGGTCACTGTCGATGACTCACTCCTCCTACTCCTTATAAAGTATCTGTAAAAATGAACTGGTCCCCAGATCAGCCTTGCTCTCAAAGTAGAGTAGGGACAAGTGGGAAAAGAATTGGAGAGGGGAATAAACAAGCTTTTGCAGCTCACCAGGAGAAGGTAACTTCGAATTTGTTTTAAAGTTGGATCTTTTGAGAGTGAGTCTCACTCTGTCACCAGGCTGGAGTGCAGTGGGGCAATCTCGGCTCACTGCAATCTCCACCTCCTGTGTTCAAACGATTCTCCTGCCTCAGCCTCCCAAGTAGCTGGGACAACAAGTATGCGCCACCACGCCCAGCTAATTTTTGTATTTTTAGTAGAGATGGGGTTTCACCATGTTGGCCAGATGATCTCAATCTCTTGATCTTGTGATCTGCCCACCTCGGCCTCCCAAAGTGCTGGGATCACAGGCATGAGCCACCATGCCAGGCTGAAAGTTGGATCTTTTATCTCACTGAGAGGTGAGAATAGAGATAAATGATAAAAGAAGGAGAAAATGAACAGAAGCTCCCACACCTCCATCAAGAGCCCACCACCAGCTCCACCCCTGCACGATTACCACTGATTGGTCTTGCTCTCCTCTCATTTCTTCTACTGCACCCTAGCCTCCACCTTGCTTTAGCTCCAAGCACCATGTCACTAGTTTTTTTATTTTTTTTTTATGTATTACACAAATTAGTACTGATCCTCAGTTTCTCTGTACTGTCTCCAAAGATGGCTGTGAAAATTAAAATGAGGCTATATGGGCAGTGACTCTCACATAGCCTGGTATATAAAAGGAACTCAATAAATGTTTCTTTCTCCTTGCCTATTACAAAAAGAAAGTGTGGTATGAACAAAAACTACAGAACGCTTGTTAAAACCCCTAGATTTTCTCTTTTGTTGGGTAGACCTCCGACAGGAAAGCTGTATCTTGGATAACTTACTGAGGCTTCAAGCCTCAGTTCCACATCTGTAAAACTGTGATAAAACTCCTCCTCATAGGAGGATTTGTAAAATAAAAAGATGAGGTAACGCCTCCAGAGTCTTTAACGTCGGATCTGAAACATGGCACTTTTTAATAAATGGTAGCACTTAACAATGATGAAGCAGTTTTCTACAACAGCTTTTGCTGGCTAAGCCTGGATTCAAATTCTGAGAGTGCAGACAGCACCTCCATATGCCACCCCTAATACAGGTTTATACCTGTTGATATGAGTGGCAGCTTTTTAATATATCTGGGCTAGAAGAATGCTGCATAGATTTCTCATGTTTCCCATTCAACCAATCCAGTAATTTTTAGAATTCAAGTGTAAATAAGAGAACAATACATTTATTAGATTAGCCCTAATTGATCAATGTTGAGAAAACGAGGCTTGGAACATTCATGCTTTGAGCAGTATTTTCCTAAACAATTAAGGTGGACAGCAAAGGCAGAAAGAAATTTACAGTTGCCACCAGCCCACTTGACCATTCAGTTTGGCACGAAGGTTGCACAATCTACATATTCCTGTAGCTGAACAGTGCAAAGGCAGATGTATCCATCTGCATGGATCTTCTCCCTTGGCCACATTGCTCTAAGGAATGTATATATTTCCATCTGAAAATCCTTAAAGGAGTCTGACAAACCATAAAATTCCTTTAATCAAGTATCTGACTACCTCCTAATGTTTGGAAATAGAAGCAGAGACAAAGGACTAAATTGGCAAAGAACTTGCTAGGGGAACACTGAGTGGCTTTACACCTATTTATACAACACTTAAGGGAATGATCCTGCTGGGAAATGTTTGCAAAGAGAGTTAAAGAAAGAATGTCTCCTTCTTCCCCGATTCCTCAATATCATTCATCACACCAGGGGCTGAAATAAAGAATGTTTTGGACAACGAAGAAGTCTCCACTGGGTGTGGAGTGCCTCTTCCTGCCTTGGCATCTCCCTGCAGCTTCCAGAGAGAAAAACTGCTCTTCTCAACGAGCACATACCTCTAACACGCAACTACAGAAGAAGAAAAGATAAAACTTCATACTCTAACGAAAACCAGTGAACACACTAGAGTCTCCTTTTTTTTTGAGTTGCAGTTTCGCTCTTGTTACCCAGGCTGGAGTACAATGGCGCGAGCTCAGTTCACCGCAACCTCCACCTCCTGGGTTCAGGCAATTCTCCTGCCTCAGCCTCCCAAGCAACCGGGATTATAGGCACGCTCCACCATGCCCAGCTAATTTTTTGTATTATTAGTAGAGACGGGGTTTCACCATGTTGACCAGGATGGTCTCGATCTCTTGACCTCGTGATCCACCCACCTCGGCATCCCAAAGTGCCGGGATTATAGGCGTGAGCCACCGCGCCCAGCCCCCTCTCCCACTTTTATCTGGACCATTTCTTTCCATGCTCTCCATTGTCTTGGTCCTTTTGAAGTTTGCTTCACTATCAGTCTCTTTGCTATAATGTGGGGGCCCTGGCCTGGAAGGGAGCCCTGGCTGATCATTTTCAAAAGCGTATGGACTTTTCAGATTTTACTGTGCACCTTGCAATCACCTACTATTGGAGTAGATAAAACCCCGTTGGTCTCACCTTTTGTCTTCTAATTGGCCTGCTATGCTTTCAGTGAATTCTGGGCTCTCCTGCTTTGACATCTGGCAGATGCCCTATAGCTTCTCTCAGCTTCCCTCTGCACAAATGCTAAGATGAGGCAGATCTTGTGGCTATTGGTGGGTTGCCCCACCCACTCATATTTTGGGATATCTCTATGAACCAAGTTTGGTTATAAATGTAGTCCATGGCTTTTGGGTTGAATTCTCTACTTTTTTTTGGTTTTTATTCAGGGACTTGGTTTTCATCACCATTGCCATTCTCCTACAGCATTCTCAAGGAACTAGCCACTTTAAGCAACAAATCAATCAGCCAAATTTACTTTGAGTGAACTGTCTGGTTATCCTATTTGAAATGATAAAACTACTTCATATGTACCAAGATGAACAAATTTTACTTGTATGAAAGTAAAACAGATCGGAACGATCCAAGATGGCCGATCGTTAACATCCTGGGATTGCAGCTCTCAGTGAAGGCGCGGAGAACTAGAGCACACCACACTTTCAGACAAATTCTGGTCGCTCACGGAGCAGAAGATCTCCAGTGGAGGAATCACACGGGTTGCCAGAGCGACTTTTGTGCACAGCGCAGCGGTTCCGC
>CAUYOR010180331.1:0-28276 GCA_963573925.1 Callimico goeldii | reverse complement strand
TTTGACAACATTCAGCTCCATTTGTGAGACATACTCAGAAAACTTAAGTATAAAAGAACGTCTTGTAATCCCAGCACTTTGGGAGGCCGAGGCGGGTGGATCACGAGGTCAATAGATCGAGACCATCCCGGTCAACATGGTGAAACCCCGTCTCTACTAAAAATACAAAAAATGAGCTGGGCACGGTGGTGCGTGTCTGTAATCCCAGCTACTCAGGAGGCTGAGGCAGGAGAATTGCCTGAACCCAGGAGGCGGAGGTTGAGGTGAGCCGAGATTGCACCATTGCACTCCAGCCTGGGTAACAAGAGTGAAACTCCGTCTCAAAAAAAAAAAAAAAAAAAAAAAAAAAAGAAAAAAGAAAAAAAAGAAAAAAGAAAAAAAAAACAACGTCCACAATCCAATAAAGGGCATGTACAGAAGATATACAAATAACATGGTATCTAACACTGAATTATTGAAAACATTCCTTTTAGAATTAGGAACAGGCAAAGGTCTTCACTCATCACTTTTTTTTTGTTTGTTTGTTTTGTTTCTAATCAACACTCGACATTGTACGAGAAGTCTTGGTCGTGCAGTACAGCAAAATAATACACTTCAAAAGCCAAAGAATGTCAGAAAAGGGAATCACCTATGGTGCCTGATGCTTAAGACTGCAATAAAACATTCGTAAACACTACCATCTCAAAACAATGGTGCAATTTGATTTCTAGAAAACTAGATATAATTAAGACAGTGTAGTTCTGGCATAAGACAGAGAATTAGATCAATGGAATGGAGATCTACACATACATGGCTACTTTTAAAAACCAAGGTGAAAAGTCAACTAAATGAGGGGAGATGAAAGTCTTTTTAATAAATAATACTGTAAGAATCCGATAAATAGATGGAGGAAAATAAACCCTGAGTCCTACACCACTCCTTATGTTAAAATTAACTGGAGATGGATCTTAAGACCTGAATATAAAAGCTGCAGCCATGCGTTCTCTAAAAGAAAGTCTAGGAGAATACCTTGGAGACCTTGGGATAGGCAAAAATTTTGCAGACAGATAAAAAGACACTGATAATAAAATGTTAATAAGGCTTCAGCATTTATTTATTTGCTAATTGAAAGGCATCATCAATAAAATAAATAGGTGGACAGGCTACAAACTGAAAACAAAATATCCTATCCGATAAAAGATTCGTATCCAAAATATGTAAAGAACTCTCATGACTTGGTAGTAAGAAAGCAACTCAAGAAAAATCAGGTGAATGACTTGAATCCTCACTTCACAGAAGATGTATCACATCCAATGAGCACATATAACAGCATCATTAGTAATTAGATAAATACAGATTTAAACAATACAATGACATTTCATATATGCTATATTAGTTAAAATGAAAAATACTGTTAGGATGCAAAGTTGGAGAGAACACGCAGCAATAAGAATGATCATAGATTTCTGGCAAGAGTTTAAATAGTACCTTTCAGAAGTTTTACGAAGTTAAACATGCCATCCTACTCCTAGTATTTACCCAAGAGAAATACTAACATATGTTCACAAAAAGGCTTCTACAAAAATATTCGTACCAGTCTTTCTCCTATTAATCAAACCCTGGAAACAGCCCAAAAGTCTGGCAACAGAATAGGGGAAAAAAAATGTTTAGAAAAGAAACAAATTGCTGAAACCAGCAATAACATGTGTGATTTTCAGAAGTATTATAATTTAAAAGAAGAAATCAGATATCAAAGAATACGTACCGCTTGCTTCTATTTCTATAATAGGTAAAAACAATTTGTGTTGAAATCAGAAAGGATTGCATCTGGGTGGGTGCAGGCTGGGACAATGATAATGATGGGAGTAAGGGAATCTTCTTTGGGGACAGTTAACTGAATGTTCTATACCTTGTTTTAGGTGGGGACAGTTAATTGAATGTTCTACATCTTGTTTTGGGTGCTGTTAACATGAGTATGTTCAAATGACAAAACACATTAAGCTAAATCATCATCAGTGCCTTTTATTCTATATAAATTATAACTCAAAAATCATTTTTTGTGAGTTTTCTTTTAATTCTTATTTTAGGTTCGGGGTGCATGTGCAGGTTTTTGATATAGGCAAACTCATGTCATGGGGTTTGTTGTACAGATTATTTTGTCACCCAGGTATTCAGGCCAGTACCAATTACTTATTTTTCCTGATTCTCTCCCTCCTCCCAGATCTATCCTCTGATAGGCTCTGGTGTGGTGGCCCTCTCTGGGTGTCCATGTGTTCTCATCAATTAGCTCCCACTTATAAGTGAGTTTATGTGGTACTGAGTTTTCTGTTCCTGCATTAGTTTGCTAAGGGTAACTTAAGGATGGCCTCCAGCTCCACCCATGTTCATTTAAGAAAAATCATGGGCTTCTGTTTAACACAGGAGAACAGAGACAAAGTTAAGATAGTGACAGAATGGGAGGAGATATCTGCAACATCTAAAACCAACAAATTTAATACTTAAAATATATGTAGAACGCTTGAAACTCAAACAGAAGAAGACAGGAAACCCAATAGAAACACAGTCAAAAGATATAAATGGGCAAATTTTACATAAGGTTCAAATAAACTATTTCAAAAATCCTAGAATTAACTAATAATCATAAAAGGCTAAGATAATGAGATACCATTTTATAGCTTTGCAGCTATCAAAGATTAGAAAACCAGGTGTTTGCAAGGGTGGGTGAAAATACAGGAACAGAGGAACCCTCGTGCACTGAGGAAAAGAGAGTGCAGGCTAACACAGCCACTGCGTAGAGCTATCTGGCAGTATCTAGTCAAACCCTCCTACGAATCTCCCAGAGAAACTCTGATCCAGGTTCAGAAAGGGACAAGTCCAAGGATGTTCACTGTAGCAAGATGTGTGGTAGAGGGACTCGAAGGCCAATCTGAGGATCCATCTCCGGGAAAGGGGATAGATAAAATGTGCTACATAGGGACCATAGAGTACAGTGCAGCGGTTAGGTGTCAGGAATTTAATTCCCAGGAAGCAGCATGGAAGAGTTTGAGAAACATAGTGTGGATGAAGATTAAAAGATGTATAACACAATTTGATTATGTAAATTGAAACCCACATGCAAACAAAAAAAACACACATTGTACAAAAACACAGAAGATGCACATTAGCACATTTCTAATGATGGAGGGAGCTAGATGGAGTGGGATATGGGGATAAAAGGAAATCAGTGAAGCCGAAGAGGCAGGATTCTCACACAGACCATAGCACACCACAGAAAGGAAGCAAAGGACCTGACGGGTTTGTGTTTTTTTTTTTTTTTTGATTATCTGAAAGCAACAATACATATGAATTTCAGAGGTATTATAATTAAATTATACCAAACAAATTTGGATTCTGAAAGCAGATCCAAAAAAGAAAACCTCAACAAAACTTCAGAGTAGACACAGAAGAAAATGGAGCAGTGAGGAACAAAAGCTGACTTGATGAAATCACCCAACACGTAACACAGAAGGGTAGAGGTGGGCAGTATGAAAGAAACGTTAGGAGCTACAGAAAAAAGAATAATAAATTCCAATGTCTCTTTAACTGGAGACCTGGAAGAAGACAGTATTTGAAGAGATAAAACCTGAAGGAAATTCTAGAACTGACAAACAGCCAGAATCCTTAGATTCTAGAAATATTACAAGCCAAGCAGAAAAAAAAATAAATCCATGTCTTGCCTATATGAAACTACAGACTATCACGGAGCCAGTGAAGTATATTCAAACCTATCAGAGAGGAAAAGACAGATTATGGCAAAGTTAAGAGCATCACAAAAAATCTTAACAAAAATTCTGAAGGAAAATAAATGTCAATGTAGGATTCTATCTCCAGTTATGTTATTAGTGAAAAATTAGCAAAAACAAATGTATTTTCAGGCATAAAAGGAATGAAAGAACATACTACCATCAGACCTTCACTGAAAAACAGTGAATATCCTTCTTTGGGACTAAGGAAGAGAGTGTTACAGTCACATGCAGGATGCCACGGGGGAGGTGGACATTCAGCTAATAAAAGCCACATGGTGGGCCGGGCGCGGTGGCTCACGCCTGTAATCCCAGCACCTTGGGAGGCCGAGGCGGGTGGATCATGAGGTCAAGAGATCGAGACCATCCTGGTCAACATGGTGAAACCCCGTCTCTACTAAAAATACAAAAACAAAAACAAAAATTAGCTGGGCATGGTGGCACGTGCCTGTAATCCCAGCTACTCAGGAGGCTGAGGCAGGAGAATTGCCTGAACCCAGGAGGCGGAGGTTGCGGTGAGCCGAGATCTCGCCATTGCACTCCAGCCTGGGTAACAAGACTGAAACTCCGTCTCAAAAAAAGAAAGCCATTTGGTGGCCCAGTGTACTCAGCCAAGCCTACCTGATGGTCACATCTCTCTTCCGATTGACTAGAGTCCATGCTGCACAGATCTTCACTTCAGATCATCCACCAGAAGCAATGGTGAATAACAGACTCTATGTATAACTTGGAGAATCCAACCATCTTTAAATTAACTTTTAAAAAGACTACTGAGGCTCGGGCACAGTGGCTCATGCCTATAATCCAAGTACTTTGGGAGGCCGAGGTGGGTGAACCACCTGAGGTCAGGAGTTCGAGACCAGCCTGTCCAACATGGTGAAACCTCATCTCTACTAAAAATACAAGAATTAGCCAGGTGCAATGGCACATGCCTGTAATCCCAACCACTTGGGAGGCTGAGGCAGGAGAATCAACTGAAGTTGGGAGGTGGAGGTTGCAGTGAGCTGAGATTACGCCACTTCACTACAGACTGGGTGACAGCGTGAGACTCTGTCTCAAAAAAAAAAAAAGGAACACTAATGAGAGTGTTAAAATGAAGGTAGATTAACATTGTAGTCAAAAGGCATGAATAATAGAAAAAAATAAATAGAATTTATACAAACTTCCACACCAGTAGAAGAAATAAAGGAAATAGAGAACCATCTAATGGGAAGAGGAAAGATGGGTGGGCTGGAAGATAATCAAAGGCCAAATGTGCTAAGTGGAAAACACCTAACATACCAGAAGTCCAAGGAAAAATAGACGTACTTACATGACTAACTAGAGGTAACAACAGATTTTGCAAGGTACTTTGTGGAGTATAGCTACGGTTTGTTAGAAGGAAGTGTGTAGCTGTAAATGCATTTCTTTTTTAAACAGAGAAAGACTGGAAACAAATTTGCTCTATATTCAATTTAATAAGCGAGAAGAATGCAGTAAACTCAAAGGACTTAGAAGATGATAAAATACCAAACAAGGAATTGGAAATGAAAGCTGTGTTTTTAGAAAGATGAATAATACAGTCAGTATAGAAAAAACTCAGCAAGACACAAATGATCAATAGGAATGAAAAGGAAGACAGAACTCCAGATAAAGCAGGTCATTTTATTTTTTATTTATTTAATTTATTTTTTTGAGATGGAGTCTTGCTCTGTCACCCAGGCTGAAGTGCAGTGGCGCGATGTCAGCTCACTGCAACCTTTGCCTCCCGGGTTTAAGTGATTCTCCTGCCTCAGCCTCCTGAGTAGCTGGGATTATAGGTGTACACCATCACACCCAGCAAATTTTGTATTTTTAGTAGAGACGGGGTTTCACCATGTTGGTTAGGCTGGTCTTGAACTCCTGACCTCATGATCTGCCTGCCTCAGTCTCCCAAAGTGCTGGGATTACAAGAGTGAGTCACTGCATCCAGTCAATGTGGGTCTTTTTAAATCATAAAAGAATCCTTTGAAGGAAGAAGGAAGCATGTGTGATCTTCTGGCAGCAGCTGGGAATATGCTGCAGCCTCAAGGAGGTGGTAGGAAGCCTCATTTTAGTCCTCACCCTCAGGACTGAGACCACCTTCTGCTAGTTCCACGGGCTGAGCAGCTGTGTTACGGCACTTTGTGTCAATCTCTGAGCCAGAAGTGTTCACCTAGGACCTTTTATAAATCCTTCTTCTCAACCCTGTTTTACAGGTGAAGAAATGGGGGCTCAGGATGTCAAACAGCAGAGCCAGGTTTGCTCATCCAGGTAGTGGGCATTCCAGGTTTCAAATCGAGGTGTGTCTTATTCCAAAGCTCATCATCCTAAATTTGCAACCACTTTCTCCGTTCCTCCCAGGTGTGAGAGGAAGGGAGTGGGGATGGGAACAGAAACTGGGAGAAAGTGTGAGGTCAGCATTTAAGTTTTTATTCACTCTTTCCAAAATATGACTTCATGCTTTTGCCAGCCCAGCACAAGCTATTTTCCTACTGTTAGGTGGACACATTTGGTAGCCAAGCTTCCAGGGGACACAGGTCTTAGCTGGAAACAGAAAGGCACTGAATTGTGTAATTCATGGCTAGTACGAATTTATTCTTCCTGCTTTTAAAGCCATACAGTAACATTTTCATATTAGAAGAACATATTTCTTTTAATTTTTCCTTGTAAAAAATAACAAAGTAACTCAATCAAATGTGTTTTCAATTCCAAAGTCAAATAACATCCTCTAAGGATACCATAAAATGTAATTTATTTGATCTGCTTCTTATTTTTAATTCCCGGAGCCCATATGCTGGGGAGATTAGCAAATACTAGTGAAATGTGGTTGAGTCACAAGGTAATTACTTCAGATAAATGTCATTCTGCGGTTTAGGATTATGGTCCTAAAGCCCAGTATTTAACGGTACCTGATTAAGCCCTACTGGGATTGGCTATATAGTCCTGGGATCTGTATATAATAAAACTCTACGAAGTAACTCATCCACAAATCAGCTCTTCTGCATATATTCCAGTGGTTGATTTCATGTCTAAATCCGAATCTTCATGTAAGATATCAGCAAGAAGAGAGGCAAACTGTTACCATAGTGTTTAAATAATGAGAATACTTATCGTTTTAGAAATCCATCACAAAACATCTATCAAATGTTTTCACTGTGAGTTTTGGTTTGTAGTAATTTTCTGTGAGTCCCAAAACGGGGCAAAATATACAAATAAACACATAGTCACATACGTAGAAACCAGATTCAGAAAGCAAGATAACTAACAGTCCCAGCCAAAAGGATCAAGAGCAACACATTCTTACATTATGTATATAAATACGCACCATATGTAGTAAACACAGCTTTTGTAACAATTCCCAAAAAGTGTTTTTAAAGTTAAACATTAGGTATACAAGAAGCATAGCAAATTAAAGACATAAACACACATAACAAATATTCCAGGAATTTGCAGTCACTGGAATTCTGTAAATACACTATAGACATAAAGATAAGGCCTGGAGAAAATGACCTCTATTTAGCGAGCATGTGGTTTTTACTAATAAGTACTTACTAGAAGTTGAGATGATAATTTGAACATTGCCTTACTAGAAGCGAAAGAGTGTCCTATATTTGGAAACATGAACTGATCAGAACCCATCCCCTGGGCCAGATGGAGCAATAGATTTAACCTAGTGGGACTGTCCTCTGGTAAACAAATAGATTGCCTTTATATGTACTGCACACCGATACTTGAGCAATGGAAAAGCAATCCAATATTTGCAATGGACTATTAAAGTCATTACTAGATGAGAGATGAATTAGACTTACCACAAAATTTTAGGAATCAGTTAAAAAAAAATTTGGATAGATCAAGGATGACTGACTATGAATAAACTATTGAAATAAGACCACTTGGGAATTCAGGCAAGTACAAAGTAGACTCATAAACGGATGTTTAGACAAGCAGTACTGAAGTTTCCAAGAGATTCCTTTTATAAAGCTAAGGCAAAAGCAAAAACATCCTGGGCACAGCCAGCGACACAAAGGTTACCAGGGGTCAGTACACACTGTACCATCTGAAGCACTCACTAGTTTTTCTGGGTAACAATTCCCCAAAAGTGTTTTTAAAGTTAAACATTAAGCATACAAGAAATATAGCAAACTAGAGACGTAAACACACGTAATATATACTCCAGGAAGTTGCAGTCTTTGGAATTCTATAAATACACTATGTACATAAAGATAAGACCTGGAGAAAATGAACTCTGGTTAGTGAGCGTGTGGTTTTTACTAATTGTAAAATAATAATAAATTTCCATTGATTTTATATCTGGCCATCCAATTCCCAGAGAGTCATATTTGTGGTATATCAACTTTCAGAACTATAAGCCACAAAGGAATCCACAGACACGGATGTGGCCTCTTGGCCTGGTGCATAGAATGTGAGCTGGTCCTCTGCCCGCCCTTCTTCCACCACACGTCTCTTCCCACCCTCACCTCAACTTTAAGGGACCTCAGACCTACCAGGGGAGTGGGCAGGAAAAAAAGAGAAGAGGACAAAGGGAGAGAGAAGGTCCTAGTTTTTAAAAACACCTGTTCCCTTTTGGCTGCCAAACTGGTTCAGAAGGAAATTCCTTGAGTCTTTCAAACTTTTTGAGGAAACTAATAAACACCCAGAGTGAACCTTACTAGACACTATATGTACTGGGTAATAATGATCTTTCAAGGTGAGTTTATTGATGACAAATGTACCACTCTGGGGTGGGGTGGGGGTGCCGATAACAAGGAAGTTGTGCATGTGTGGGATTCGAGGCATACAGGAAATCTCTGTACCTTCCACTCAATTTTGCTGTGAACCTAAATCCGCTTTAAAAAATCAAGTCTATCTTAAAAAAAACACCCAGACAGTAAAGGATCAAAGTGAGTAAAATTCAGTGGCATTTTTCTGTATTTTGAAAAGCATGCTACCGCTGCATTAAGGAATGAGACAAAATTGCCAGTGTGCTTGGAACTATGACCCCCAAAAAAAGCTACAGGGGAAAGTAATTCTGTATCAGTCAGAAAAGACCTCATTTGATCCCCACTTCCCACACGTGCCATGGAAAAATCCATAAGAAGAGCAGCACAGAGAATCTGATAGTCCTCCCATGAACTTGCCTGTTGGGGTCAGGTTCCGCTCCTTGGTGTTACGCAGGGGCACCGGCATAGCTCACCTGAAGCACAGGTAACTCTAGATTCATAGCCGCAGTTACCTTAGAAGTAACCAGGTCACGCCTGGGCAATAAATGAATTACATATATTTTGCCAATCCATCTGCAAGTCAGATAAAAGAAACCTTGGAATTAGCTCAAAATGTGAAGCTGGAGTCTTATCAGAATGACAAGGCTTGAGATCAACTCTCATCTTAGAAGTGTTGGCAGCAGGGCAGTGAGGTGCTGGGAAAAGCATAGAAATCAGAAAGAATTGCAGAATGGAAGAATCAAAGCAGAGGATGCCCACAGAGATGTACGGGGTGCCGCAGTCTGTGAAGTGCTTTCACATTCATCAACATATCTGCTCTTGTTACACCTCCCTCTCTCAAAGAAGAAACAAGGACTCTGCCAAGTCGGGTCAGCAGGGCCCAAGCTCCCTGGAAGCCCTGGTGAGCTCTGCACAGTTAC
Organism: Callimico goeldii; assembly: GCA_963573925.1. Classification (NCBI taxonomy): domain Eukaryota; kingdom Metazoa; phylum Chordata; class Mammalia; order Primates; family Cebidae; genus Callimico; species Callimico goeldii. Next base: position 18,874 of record CAUYOR010180331.1, on the reverse strand, counting down.
CAGGTCCTGGGGAGTCTCTCGGCCCTGGAAGCACTGGAGGTGGGAGCTATGAACCTGAAATTGTCAAAAATCCAACTTGGTGATTCTGATGATCCAAGATATAAGAACACTGATAGAGTTTGGATGTCTATCCTCTCCAAATCTCATGTTGAAATCTGATCCTCAGTGTTGAAAGGGGGGCCTAGTGGGAGATGTTTGGGTCTTGAGGGTGGATCCTTATAAATAAATGGCTTTTTTATGGTGCCTTCCTCACAGTAATGAGTGAGTTTCAGCTCTAATAGTTCCAGAGACAGTGCTCCCAAAAGCTGATTGTTAAAAAGAGCCTGGCACCACTCTCTTCTTGCCCTTGCTCCCTCTCTGGCCACGTTCCTGCATCCCCTTGCCTTTCACCAGGGGTAGAAGATTCCCGAGGGCTCACCCAGGCCAATGCTGGGGCAATGCTTCCTGTGTAGCCTACAGAACTGTGAGCCAAGTCAACTTTTTATTTTTTTTAATTTACTCAGGGTCAGGTATTTCTTTACGGCAATGCAAAATGCACTAACACAAACACAAAAAGGGTTGGAGAGATGGGAAATACTGGAACTCATTAGATCCATAAAGATACTCTATTGAATGTTAAAGAAAAATGATTAAAAGAACATATATTCAAAAGCTTATAAGTGGTCATAGATCTACAAGTTTTTTTACAGCATAGCAAAATACATGGGCAATTTCAGAGAGGATCTATTTTTTTCTTGTTTAATGCTAAATGAAAAATTATTCCACCAACCTCTCAGCAGTAGTGACTGATCAAATAAGAGGTGTTATGGTTTGGTTATAGTCTGGCCTCACCACGTCTTAGGTGATTTGATTCCCAGTGTTGGAGGTGGGGCCTAGTGGGAGGTGTTTTGGTCATGGAGGTGGATCCCTTGTGAATGGCTTGGTGGCATCTTTGCAGTAAAGAATGAATTATTTCTCTATTAGTTCCCACAAGAGTACCTGTAAGAGCTGGTTGTTAAAAACAGCCTAGCACCTTACCCGTGCTCTTTTCTTCTTCCTTTCCCTTCTCTCCCTCCCAACCTCTCTCTTTCTTTCTCTCTCTCTCTCTTACTCTCTCTCTCTCTCTCTCTCATCTCCCAGGCTGGAGTGCAATGACACAATCTTGGCTCACTGCAACCTCTGCCTCCCATGTTCAAGCAATTTGCCTGCCTCAGCTTCCTGAGTAGCTGGATTACAGGTGCCTGCCATCACACCCAGCTAATTTTTGTATTTTTATTAGAGATGGGGTTTCACCATGCTGGCCAGGCTGGTCTCGAACTCCTGACCTCAGGTGATCCATCCACCTCAGCCTCTCAAATTTCTGGGATTACAGGCCTGAGTCACCACACCCAGCCCGAGCTCTTTTGTTTCTGTTCTTGCCATGGGATCTCTGTGCAGTGGCTCCCCTTTGCCTTCCACTATAAGCAGAAGGAGCCTGAAGCCCTCACCAAAAGCAGATGCTGGCACCATGCCTCTTGTACGACCTGCAGAACCATGAGCCAAATGAACTTATTTCTTTATATATTACCCAGTCTCATGTAATCCTTTACAGTAACATAAAAGTAGATTAAGACAGAAGATCTTGTTTGTATGTTCTGTGTCCCAGAGACAGCGTTGATTAAGGAGAATGACAACACCGCATCTTGGGAAAGTGTTTGGAAGCACCCCGCCCAATGCTGTTATGAAGGAGAAAGATGTTTCAACCCAGCGCTGCTCCATCTTCAATTGCATAATAATTCCTGGAGGATTTGTTAAAGTTCGATTCTGATTCAGGTCTAGGGCAGGGCCTGAGATTTTGCATTTCTGACAGCTTCCAAGTGATGCTGACAGCTGCAGATAGCCTTAAGATGCAAGATACTTCTGGCAACATAGCTGTGCATATTTCCAAGAAGGTGGGAGAGATTTGGACAGAGATCCAGGCTTGAAACCCAACTTTCCTAAGAAATGCACTCAACGCTACCCTGCCATGTCAATACTTATGCAACCCTCAGTTTGTTTTTAGAGTAAATTTCTGAAGCTAATAACACAGAATGACGATCTTAGTGTCATACAATTAGACTACAGAAGAAAGGTGAACTCTATGTGGCAGCAAATATGGCATTTGGGGCAGTAATGACCACATCACTTAGCATTTGAAAAGGAAGACAAGATACTAATTCCATTATACAAAAATAAAGAAGAGCAGACGAGTGATTCGAGGGGTACATAAGAAGACACAATCCGCCGGGCGCAGTGGCTCAAGCCTGTAATCCCAGCACTTTGGGAGGCCGAGGCGGGTGGATCACAAGGTCGAGAGATCAAGATCATCCTGGTCAACATGGTGAAACCCCGTCTCTACTAAAAATACAAAAAATTAGCTGGGCATGGTGGTGCGCGCCTGTAGTCCCAGCTACTTGGGAGGCTGAGGCAGGAGAATTGCTTGAATCCAGAAGGCGGAGGTTGTGGTGAGCTGAGATCGCGCCATTGCACTCCAGCCTGGGTAACAAGAGCGAAACTCTGTCTCAAAAAAAAAAAGACACAATCTTTTCCAATAATTTTTTTAATTTAGTAAAATTATTTTACTTAAAAAAATCTTGCTATCAACAAACATACAAAAGAGACGGGAGCAAATTAATAATACGACTTGTAGTAATCTCATCAAGGAAACAAGGATCCATTCGAGAGGATATTAAAAAGGATACATATCAGAGACTTTTAGCTGAAAATTACCTGGAAATCATCTAATTTGTATCAACCCATATTTCTGATGAGAACACCAGGGTCATGTGTTAGCTTGAAGCATCGAATTTCCATGACAAAATCTAGGTTATAACTCACATAACTACATATATTTCCCAATACAATGCTAATCTATGCACTAATTTTAGTGAGTACAGGTTAATTACAGCATCCATTCACATTGGAAAATGTTTATTAAGTTTTATACAATATTTTATTGCCATCAGTTAATTAAAGAAAAAAGATGATGTGCACCCCATAACTAGCTGCATTACCCAATAAGTGAGAATGTATGGTCTTTATCACAAAATATTAAGTTTATCATTTGATAAATCTTTCCCAAATTCTGAGAATGTCTTATCATCTCTACTTAGCATATCTGTCATGGGAATCTTATGAAAATAATTATTATTTAAATAACAAGAGTAATTTTTTTCAATGACACTGCAGTTAAAGTTTTAGCCCATTCAAATGAAATATTTTGTAAAATTTATTTTCTGATGTACAAGCCAGATATTCTCTTTTCACGCACTTGTAAACTGTTCGGGTGTGACCTGGAGTTGAAAGTTAAACATCAATTTGCATTTGGTTTAGGAAATCCTTGTCACCTTTCCATGAAATTTCAGCTGTCTCAGTGGATTTGGCTAAGATCAAAGCACCAGCACTCAGTCAGCCCTGCTTTTAATCCCTGCCAAGAGTCATCATTTAATTCTTGAACACAAAGAGCTACTCCTGGTGCATTGCTGCCCACAGAGCTAAGACTTTACGTGGCCTTGTTTTCACCTGCTTCCCTTCAACTGGATGCATGGCTTCCCAATATTGCAGAGATTCCCAAAATTGGTACAAGGAGAATCCAAACTGCAGAGGGACGCCTTCAGCTGCCAGGCATGGACATCACGGCGTTCCTAATGCACACAACGCAGGAATACAGCCACAGACCTTGGTGGGCCCCTCAGCTTCTCTGGAAAGAGGCAGGATCTACCTGATTCGGAAACATATTTGCTTATAATTGTATCAAATACCCCTCTGATATTATTAGGTCAGTGCAATATTGTGGGTTTCAGCATTAAAAGTAATGGCAAACATCTCAGTTACTTAAGCACCAACCTAAGTAACTGAGTTCCTGTCATATGTTCAGGAAAAAATTACTTTGTGAATGTCATGTACTTAAAATCCACATTGGTTGCAACATCTTTAAACAGGGAATGCCCTTGTAATTAATCTTAAATACTGAACAGGATGGTGAATGCCTTTACAATAAACATCAGTAAATGCAGTAAGTTTTGGCAAGTGGTGATGAGGAAAAACTGTGGTGAAACGGACTTTTTTACAGCTACAGATTCTCCTTGTTGAACTCATGGAGACTGTTTCTTTATTTTTGTTTTACTATAGATTTGTAAAAAGTGATGGGTAAAAATGGTTGTTTAGCAAAGTAACAAATAATTATAATTTCATACAAATATTTATAGTATGGGATGCTCATGAAGATTCTAGTTTTTTTCATTCTCCCATGACCTAGATGAAAGAAAAAAAAGACAGTGTTTTTCTGTGTGTATTATTCGATAGTAATAACTGAATAATACACACTACATGTGGAAAGACATTTAACAAGATAACTGAAAAAGAACAAAGGAAATTATGTTGACTGAGGGAAAAAAAGAAAAATTTTATTTTCATAGAAAAAAAAACATTTATGTGAAGAAAAATAAATCACAATCTACGATCAGTATTCTGTAGTCACATTTTCAGGAGCTGGATTTTTAAACTTTATAATTAGGAGCCGAAAATTACATTTGTATGAAAAAAGGTAGACTGGGGCAAGTGACCTCCTGTGACACATCCTGGCCCTGCTACCATATCCCTCTCTGCTTCTCTGTCTTGTTTTTCAACGATGGTGAAAATAACTATAATTCACAACAAAATTGCAATCTATCAACAAGTCACTCTTTTCCCCTGGGAATAATCAATGAAGAAACAGCAATTTACCCTGTAGCTCTCACCTCCAAAATACAACATCTATGCTTTGGAGCCAATACAGTACAATTAATGTTCGACTTCATGCTTTCTCCTTAAACAAAATGAAACAATAAAAACTAATAAGTGAGGCCAGGCACAATGGCTCATGCCTATAATCCCAGCACTTTGGGAGGTTGAGGCAGGCAGATCACCAGGTTAGGAATTTGAGACCAGTCAAAACTGTAGCCAAAAATTATATACAAATGAATTGGCCAACATGGTGAAACCCCATCCCTACTAAAAATACAAAAATTAGCCAGGTGTAGTGGCACCTGCCTGTAATCCCAGCTACTCAGGAGGCTGAGGCAGGAGAATTGCTTGAACCTGGGAGGCAGAAGTTGCAGTGAACTGAGATCACACCACTGCACTTCAACCTGGACCACAGAGCAAGACTCCATCTCCAAAACACACACACACACACACACACACACACACCACTAATAAATTACCACCCTTTTAAGATATAAGATATCAGAGCTAAGGAAAGTGAGAATAGAAGCTTGCTGTTTTTGAAACTGTCTTTGGCAATGTGTACGACATTATCGAATGTACACGAATGGTGAAGAATGGAGTTTGCAATCTAGCACGTGCAGTCATTACAAAACCTTCCTCACTGCTAAACTTCTATACACATCCCAGCCCTGCTATTTGAAAAGATTAGATTTGTTATGCTGTTTTGTCCTCTGGTAGCTTATGTCGGGATAATGTATCCAAAAATTATGTACAAATGAACTGGCTCATGGTTTTTTAATTCACCATTCCAAGTCAACACTCTCCTCTCACTCACCAGTTTCTTTTAAGAGGTAAAAATAAATCTAAACGTAGTAACTCTTGTTCCTGAGAACTGAATTGGTAGATGTTATGTCTTCAGTGGATGGGAACTAGGAGGCAGTTTCTGTCATTTTGTCAGAAATTCCAAACACTGAATATGAATTCTCAATATAACTAAGAAATCGACCCAAAGTGAGACAGGATTTTTACCCACAGAGAAGAGCAAGCCAAGGCTCAAAGGCCTAGATTCATATCCTGAGTCTGCAACTTACACAAGAGTATGCAAAAATAAAATATCAACATGATATGGTCAATGGCACTTTGATAAATGCAAGATTCTAATATCCCCTATTTAGTGCTCTATCATTAGGTCCACTTTCTTTCTTTTCCTTTTTTTTTCTGACGGAGTTTCGCTCTTGTTACCCAGGCTGGAGTGCCATGGTATGATCTCGTCTCACCACAACCTCCGCCTTCTGGGTTCAAGCAATTCTCCTGCCTCATCCTCCCGAGTAGCTGGGATTACAGGCGTGCACCACCATGCCCAGCTAATTTTTGCATTTTTAGTAGAGACAGGGTTTCACCATGTTGACCAGGATGGTCTCGATCTCCTGACCTCGTGATCCACCCGCCTTGGCCTCCCAATATCTTGACTGTTTTATAAAATGTTCTATAAATATAACCACTATTCTTTGTAAGCTATTTAAAGTCTTTCAGGTAAACACCAGTATTGTAATTTTGATTGCCAAAATAAATAAATAAATAAATAAATAAATAAAAACAGGATCATCTTCTGTACTTGTCTTTTCCCTTAAAATGAAACCATTTATAAACTCATTTGCAATTCAGATGACAGGTTTTGACAAATATTTTTGCTAGTTAATTTTACCAACCCAATTAGTTTATCGCATATTCAGAAACCCAAATCTAGTAAAACACACTCTCAATAAAGAGTAAGCACTCACTACGTAACGCATATGTTGAGCCGTCATTTCTAAGCCATATTGGCTGTTACTGGGTTAAGCGAGCTTTTGCCTGGCTGGAGGGCATTGCTACATGCTGAGAGCAACAGTTCACAGGCTAAAGAAAAATCACCTCACTCTATGACCTGGTATGTTTCATATTTATGTTTGATTTCTTGGAAAAATATCTTCTTCAAACAAATAAAGTGTTTCCTTTTTGGTTTAATTACAGAAATGGGGTACCAAGCATTTCATAGAGTTTTAGGCTCATGGTTCTAGATCAAAGTTTACAAGCTTTTTTTTTTTAATCTATCTTTTTTACAGTAAAAGCCTTCACTTAATTCTCTCTCTCTCTCTCTCTCTCTCTCTTTCTCTCTCTCTCTTTTTCTCTCTCTCTTTTGTTTTCTTTCTTTTTTTGAGATAGTTTCACTCTGCCTCCCAGCCTGGAATGCAGTGGTACCATCTTGGCTCACTGCAGCCTCCACCTCCTGGATTCTAGCGATTCTTCCACCTCAGCCTCCCAAGTAGCTGGAACTACAGGCACCCACCACCACGCCCAGCAAATTTTTTGTTTTTAATAGAAATGGGGTTTTGCCATGATGACAAAGCTGGTCCAAATTCTTGACCTCAGGTAATCCATCCACCTCAGCCTCCCAAAGTGCTGAGATTACAGGCATGAGCCACTGTGCCTGGCCTATTTCTTAGAACAGTTGCAGGTGTATAGAAAAATTGAGGCCACAGTAGAGAGAGGTCCCATGTACTGTGTCCCCTGCCACTCCCCCTACACCCAGCTGTCCCCTGCCACTCCCTCTACACCCAATTTTCTATATTATGAACGTCTTGCAACAGTGTGGTACATTTACTATAAACTAAAGGCCATGATTTACGTTAAGCTGCACTCTGTGCGGTACATTCTGTGCATTCTGACAAATGTGTAGTGTCATGTGTTCACCATGCCAGTACCATGCAGAACAGTTTCACTGCCCTACAGATCCCTGCTGTTCATCCTGTTCAGTCTTCCCCACCTCCTACCTTTACATCTCTGGCCATCACCAACATTTTTATTATCTCAATATTTGCCTTTTCCAGAATGTCATGTGGTTGGACTCATACACTATGTGGCTCTTTCAGACGGGCCTTTTTCATGTGGCTGTATGCACATAAGGTGCTTCCTTGTCTTTTTGTAGCTTGATGGATCATTCTTTTCATCACTGAGTAAAATTCCATCACACAGATGTACACAGTTCACTTATTCACTGAATTGCTGAAGAACACTTTGGTTGATTTTAGTTCGGTTGCTTTTAGTAAACATTCATGTGCATATTTTTATGGGAAAATAAGTGTTCAAATTATTTGTATGAATGTCAAGAAGTATGATTGCTGGGTCCTATAGTAAGACAATATTTAGTTTGTAAGAAACTGCCAAACTGTCTTTTAAAGTGACTCTACCATCTCTGCTCCTCCAAATCTCATCAGCACTTGGTATTGCAAGTTTTTTGAATTTTAGCCACTTTACTAGCTACAGAGTAACATCTCATTATTGTTTTAATCAAAAACTATTTAACAATATATAATGTTGATCATCTTTTCATATGTTTTATCTTCCACTTGCATGTCTTCTTTGGTGAGGTACTTTACCGGATCTTTTGTTCTTTTTTAACATTGGATCACTTGTTTTCATATTGTTGAGCTTTAAGCCTGCTTTATATATTTGGACACAAGTCTTTCTTCAATAGCTGTTTCAGAAAGATTTTTCTCTCCATCTGTGGCTTGTCTTTTGATGTTTTCAATTGTTCCATTGTGCCTTTTACTGAGCAAAAGCTTTTTTAAAATTATTATTATTTTACTTTAAGTTCTGGAATACAAGTGCAGAACGTGTAGGTTTGTTAACACAGGTGTACATGTGCACTGGTGGCTTGCTACCTATCAATCTGCCATCTAGGTGTTCAGCCTCACATGCATTAGCTATTTGTCCTAATGCTCTCCCTCCCCCCGACCCCCAACCCCCAGCTGGCCCCTGTGTGTGTTGTTTCTCTCCCTGTGTCCACATGTTCTCACTGTTCCGGGACACAGCTAAAGCAGTGTTAAGAGGGAAATTTATAGCCCTAAATGCTCATATCTGAAAGCTAGACATATCTGAAGTTGACACCCTAACATCACAATTAAAAGAGCTAGAGAAGCAGGAGCAAACAAATCTAAAAGCTAGTAGAAGACAAGAATAACATCAGAGCAGAACTAAAGGAGATAGAGATGAGACGTGAAAAATCCTTCAAAAAAAAATCAATGAATCCAGGAATTGTCTTTTTTTTTTGAAAAAGTTAACAAAATAGACTGCTAGCTGACTGATAAAGAAGAAAAGAGAGAAGAATCAAATAGACACAATAAAAAATGATAAAGGGGATATCACCACTGATCCCACAGGAATACAAACTACCATCAGAGAATATGTAAATATCACTATCCAAAAAAAGTAGAAAATCTAGAAGAAATGGATAAATTCCTGGACACACTCTCCCAAGACTAAACCAGAAAGAAGTCTCTGGATAGACTAATAACAAGTTTTGAAATTGAGGCAGTAATTAATAGCCTACCAATAAAAAAAAAAAGTGCAGGATCAGACAGATTAAAGCCAAATTCTACCAGAGATACAAAGAGGAGCTGGTACCATTCCTTCTGAAACTGCTCTAGACAATTGAAAAGGAGGGACTCCTGCCTAACTCATTTTATGAGGCCAGCATCATCCTGATATCAAACCTGGCAGATACACGACAATAAAAGGAGCAGAAGTTTTTAAATTGAAGGAAGTCCAACTGTCTTGGCAAGCTTGGGCTGCTGTAACAAAAGATCATAAACTGGGTAATTTGTGAACAACTTATATTTATTTCCCACAGTTCTAGAGACTGGAAAATCCAAGATCAGGGCACCAGCAGATTTTCTCTCTTGTGAGGAGCCACTTTCTGATTCATAGATGATGCTTCTTGCTGTCTCCTCACATGGTGGAAGGGACAAGGCAGTTCTCTAGGGTCCTTATCATAAGGGCACTAACCTCATTCACAAGGGCAGAGACCTCATGATTTAATCATCTCCCAAAAGCCCCACCTCCTAAGACTATCACACTGATTTCAACACATGAATTTTGGGGAGACACATGCATTCAGACCATAGCACTGACTTATTAATTTGTCCTTTCATTGATCATACTTTTGTGGTTGTATCTAAAAAGTCAAAAACAGACCCAAAGTTACCTAGACTTTCTCCTGTATTGTTTTTTAGTAGTTGTATAGTTTTGCACCTTATATGTAGGTCTCTAGTTCATTTTGAGTCCATTTTTTTTTGTTAAAGCATGTGTTGTAAAACGTTTGCTAAATCATGTGTCTAGATTCTTTTACATGTGGATTTTCAGGTGTTCCAGCATTATTTGTTGAAACAACTATCCTTTCCCCGTTGAATTATCTTTGTTCCTTTGTCAATAATCAGTTTAATATATTTGCATGCATCTGCTTCTGAGCCCTCATTCTATTCCACTGACCTACTTGCCTGTTCTTTCACCAATGCCAGAAGATAGTGATCACTGAAAGTCTGGAAGTCAGGTAATGTCAGTTCTCTAATGGTTCTTCTGCAGTACCCCCTTGCCTATTCTAGGTCTTTTAACTTTCCATATAAGCTTTAGAATCAGCTTGTTGATATGTAAAAATGGACTTGCTGAGATTTTGATTGGGGTTATACTGAATCTATAAATCAAGTTAGGAAAAAATGATTGTAACAAAATTGAGTCTTCCTGTCCATGAAAATAGAATCTCTCTCCATTGCTACAGATCTTATTTATTTCATTAGAGTTTAGTAGTTTTTGTTCATGTAAATCCTGTGCATATGTAGTTAGATTAATATCTAAGTGGGTTTTTTGGTGCTAATAGAAATTATATTAGTTTTCCATTTCAAATTCCAATTGTTTATTACTGGAACATTGGAAAGCAATTGATTTTCTTTCTTTATTTCTTTTATTTTTTTTTGAAATGGAGTCTTGCTCTGTCATCCAGGCTGGAGTGCAGTGGTGCGATCTCAGCTCACTACAACCTCCACCTCCTAGGCTGAAGCAATTCTCTGCCTCAGTCTCCTGAGTAGCTGGGATTATAGACACCCACCACCACGCCCAGCAAATTTCTGTATATTTAGTAGAGATGGGGTTTCACCATCTTGGCCAGGCTGGTCTTGAACTGCTGACCTCATGATCCACCCACCTCAGCTTCCCGAAGTGCTGGGATTATAAGCATGAGCCACCACACCCAGCTGCAATTGACTTTTATATATAAGTCTTATATTCTGCAACCCTCTATGACTACTTATTAATTCCAGAATTTTTTTTGTTGATTCTTTCAGATTTTCAATATAGACTACCATGTCATCTGTGAACAAAGACAGTATTATTTCTTCCCAATCTGTATATATTTTATTTCCTTCTTACCCTGCTGCATTAGCTCAGACTTCCAGTACAATGTTGGAAAGGAGTGACAAAAGGGAAAATCTTTGCCTTGTTCCAATCTAAGAGGGAAGAAACATAGTTTCTCACCATTAAGGATGATGTTTTTTTCATAGGATTTATGTAGTTTTTTTTTCTTTACCAAGTTGAGGAAGTTCTCTAATATTTCTAGAATATTTTTTATCACAGATAATTGTTGGGTTTTACCAAATGCTTTTTTGCATCTGTTGTTATGATCATATGATTTTCATTCTTCAGTCTACTACAGTGTGATAGGTTACATTCTCTAATTTTCTAATGTTAAAGCATCTTCAATACGTGGAATAAATCCAACTACATCATGGTGTATAATTCTTTTTATACATTGTTGTATTTAATCTGCTAGTATTTCATTGAGTAATTTTGTATCTAAGTTCATGAGAGCTATTAATCTTTAGTTTTCCTTTCTTGTGATGTCTTTATCTGTTTTGGTTGTGGATATAATACTGGCCTCATCAAATGAATTAGGAAATATTCCTTCTGCTTCTACCTTTTTTTTTTTTTTTTTTTGAGATAGTGTCTTACTCTGTTACCCAGTTTGGAGTACAGTGGCTAGATCTCTGCTCACTACAACCTCTGTCTCCCTGGCTGAAGTGATCCCTCCATCTCAGCCTCCCAAGTAGCTGGGATATAGGGATGTGCCACCACACCCAGATGATTATTTGTATTTACAGGGTTTTATTATATTGCCTAGGCTGGTCTGGAAATCCTTAGCTAAAGCAATCCACCTGCTGCAGATTCTCAAAGTGCTGAGATTACAGGCATGAGCCATAACGTCAGGCCAGCATTTATTTTTAAGAAGAGATTGTAAAGAATTGGTATCATTTTTTTTCTTTAAGACTTGGTAGATTTCACTAGTGCAAACACTGGGGCCTGCTGCTGTCTTTACTGGAAGGTTATTAATTATTACATCCATTTCTTTCATTGATATAGGCCCATTCAGAATATTTGTTTCTCCTTATATATCTATTGATAGTTTGCATCCTTCAAGAAATTAGTTTATTTCATTCAGGCATTCAAATTTATGGGCATAGGGGTTTTCATAATCCTATTATCCTTTTAATTATCCTTTTAACATCTGTAAAAGCATTCCTGATAAGCTCTATTTCCAATATTAATAATTCATGTCTTCTCTCTTTTTGCTTGATAGCCAGGTCAGAGGTTTACTAATTTTATTGATCTTTTTAAAGAACCAGATTTTAGTTTTGCTGAGATTCTCTATTGGTTTCCTGGTCTCAATGTAATGGATTCCTGCTCTAATTTCTATTATTTTTTTTTCTTCTGTTTGTCTTAGGCTGATATTGTACTTTCTTTTTTCCTCCAGTTTTCTAAGGTGGAAGCTTAGATTATTGATTTCAAATCTTTCTTGTTTTCTAATCTATGCATTCAATGTTGTAAGTTTCTGTGAAGCAGTGATCCCATTGCATCCCACATTTTGATAAGTTGTATTTTCATTTAGTTACAAATAACTTAAATTTCCCTTGAGATTTCTGCTTTGACTTATGTGTTATTTGGAATTGTATTTTTATTCTCCAAATATTCAGAGATTTGCAGCTGTCTTTATGTTATTAAATTTAATTCCACTGAAGTTTAATTTCGTTATAATCAAGACCATATTTTATATGATGTCTACGATTTTAACTTTCTTGAGATATCATTTCTAGTCCAGAATATAGTCTTGGTGAATAGTCCATGTAAATTTGTAAAGAATGTGAATCCTGCAGTTGTTGATGAAGTACTCTGTGAATGTCAATTAGATTCAGTTGTTTGACGGCACTATTACATAGGTCAACCATATCCTTACTGATTTTCTGTCTGCTGGCTGTGTCAGTTGCTGACAGAGGGGTGCTGAGGTCCCTAACTATAACAGATTTTTTTCTAATTCTCTTTACACATTTTGTTTTACTGTCATTTATTCATATGAAGTTCCTCCTTTTGTTACATAAATCTGGATTTCTGACCTATGCCATTTTCTTTTTTCTAAATAAGTTCTTTTAACCTTTCTTAAATGTTAAAGGCGGGTTTACCAGTTAAAAAAAAAATCCCTGCATTTGTGTGTGTGTGTGTGTGTGTCTGACAAAAATCTTTACTTCTCCTTCACTTTTAAATAATCGTTATGTTGGACAGAGAATTCTATCTTGGTGGGTTTTCTCCTTCACTTTAAATAATCGTTATGTTGGTCAGAGAATTCTATCTTGGTGGGTTTTCTCCTTCACTTTTAAATAACTGTTATGTTGGACAGAGAATTCTATCTTGGTGGGTTTTCTCCTTCACTTTAAATAACCGTTATGTTGGACAGAGAATTCTATCTTGGTGGGTTTTCTCCTTCACTTTAAATAACCGCTATGTTGGACAGAGAATTCTATCTTGGTGGGTTTTCTCCTTCACTTTTAAATAATCGTTATGTTGGACAGAGAATTCTATCTTGGTGGGTTTTCTCCTTCACTTTTAAATAACCATTATGTTGGACAGAGAATTCTATCTTGGTGGATTTTCTCCTTCACTTTAAATAACCGTTATGTTGGACAGGGAATTCTATCTTGGTGGGTTTTTTGTTGCTGCTGCTGTTGTTATTGTTGTTCAATACTGTATATTTCACTCTTTTACTTTATCCTGTTGAAAAAAGTTCAGTATAACTATTAGCCTCATCTCCCTACAGGTAAGGTGTTTTTCTTCTCTGCCTTATTTCATTATTTTCTCCTTTTCTTTAGATTTCTACAGTTTGGACATGATGCCTACATGTAGACGTTTTTGTATTTCTTCTGTTTTGTCTTTTCCGAACCTCTTGGATCTGTAATTTAGTGTCTATTGTTAATTTTGGAAAACTGTCAGCTATTGTTATTTCAAATATATCTTCTGCTCCCTTTCCTCCTTCTTCTTCTGGGATTCTCATTATGTACAGTGTTATACCTTTTGTAATTGCCCAGAGGACTTGAACATTCTGTTTCTACTTTTCCATTCATTTTTTTCTCTTTGCATTTTGGCTTGAAAAGTTTCTCCTGACATATCATCAAGCTCACTGATTCTTTCTTGTCTGTACCTAGTCTCTTAATGAGCTCATCAAAGGCATTTTTTATTTCTGTAGCACTGCTTTTGACTCCTAGCATCCCCTTTAAATTCTTCCTTAGAGTTCCCATCCTGGGCTGACATTATCCATCTGTTCTTGCTTGCCATCTACTTTTCCTATTAGAGCCCTAATTCTGTTCATCATAGTTACTTTAAATTCCATATCAAATAATTCAAAAATTTCTGCCATATATGAGTCTGGTTCTGATGTTTATTCTATCTCTTCATATGTATTTTTTCTTGCCTTTCATTTCTTGTCTTTATTTCTTGAAAGTCAGACATAACATGTGGATAATAAAAGCTAATATAATTAGACTTTCATGTGAAGTTTTGTGTGAATCTGAGCTGTATTTAACGTTTGATGTAGCCGCAGGTGACACACCCTTCCGTTTCTTTATCTTGCTTTCCTCCCTCATTGTCCTTGTGTTTCCCTAGGAACTCATTCTTGAATAGAGGCTGTATCTTGCAGCTCTCTTAACTGTAATACACCGGTATTATTTTGGAGTCTTGTTGATGTGATGCTGAGGTGTTAGAGAGGGGAAGCTCTCTATAATCTTATGATAAAATATCAGCTTGCAGTATAACTGAGTCCCTGAATTGTGACTTTCAGATGTGCTCTGTGGGTTTCTCTTTGTTTTTTGTTGTTGTTTTAGCTTTTATTCCTCCTTTTATGTGAGGAAGGCAGGATACAGGGGGGTGCCAGAGGTTAATTTAATTTTTATTTCCCCAAGTCAGACAAGGCTCTGGTAAGGTAGCTTTCCTTGGAGGACATGGTTTTCTTATGGATAATGTAATGGGCTTGCTTAAAATATTTACCTCCTCACTTCCCATGTACAGAACTTGGATTTTTCTCTGACCTTCATGTGAGAATCTGGTGAGCTTCCTGGAGGAAAAACCCAGGAAAACTGTAGGGGCTCCTAGGAAATATCAGCGCTCAATCCTCACAGTCTCCAGCAACTCATTGAACTTACTATTCACACATTTCCACCACTCACTGGCTCTGTGAGCTTCCGACCCCGTAAGTTGACCTTGGCTGTCATTTTCCGTGCTGACCTGTCTCTCCAGATTGCAGACCAGTGGTTTGCCCTGTGACCTCAATCCTCTGAGGAATCAAGACGAGCCACTGATTTTCATTCTGTTCAGCATTTTTTCTTGTTGTGAGCCCAGGAGTAATCACACAGTCCAGGCTCTCTGTGTGTCCAAGCTGAAAATCAAAGTCAGCAAACTTTTTCTTACAAAGGGCCAAATGATAAATATTTTTGGCTTTGAGAGATACACCGTCTCTATTGCAGCTACTCAAGTGTCCTATTGTAATATGAAAGTAGCCATAGACAATATGCAAATGAGTGACATGGCTGTGTCTCAACGGGCTTTATTTACAAAAAAAAAAATAATTCTGTGAGCCTGTGATCCACATTTTTCCAAATCCTGCTCTACACCAAAGACTACAAAGTGAAAAGTGATCAGAGGCCAAAACATCAGGAATATGAGCAAAAGCGAATGAGTTTTAAATAAAAAAGATGTTCTTCACTTACATATATGCTTAACGCACACTTTTTTTTTGGGGGGGGGGGCAGGGTCTCACTCTATTCCCCAGGCTGGAGAGCAGTGGTGTGATCTTGGCTCACTGCAACCGCCACCTCCCAGGTTCAACTATTCTCCTGCCTCAGCCTCCTGAGTAGCTGGGATTACAGGTGTGCGACACTACGCCCAGCTAATTTTCATATTTTTAGAAGAGATGAGATTTTGCCACATGGTCTAGGCTGCATTCAAACTCCTGACCTCAGGTGATTCACCCATCCCAGCCTCCCAGAGTGCTGGGATCACAGATATGACCCACTGCACCTAGCCAATTCACATTCTTATTTCCATAAAAATGTTATATTTCATTTTCTTGAAACAAATACTCTACTTTAGATAGAAATAAATCATTTAATGTTTCTGAAGTATAATAAAGAGACAGCCACACAAATGGCAGCTGGCACTTTGTCTCAGTGTTGGGGCCACAAGGGGGTGATGGGGACATTGATGAGCTGGAGTGAAGAGCACTAAAAGCCACTCCCAGAGCTGCCAGGTAGGAATGAGAGCCTGCATGACCAGATTCATAATTCTTCCAGAGGAGATGGAAATCCAGATTTTATGTTACCTTTAAAATGTATGATGTTGGCAACTATTCAAAATAAATTTTTAAACATTGCACAGGTCAACATTGTCAAACACAAATATTTGTCAAGTACAAATCTTCTAGCTGGCTGACATTGGCTGGCTTGTGGTTGAATTTGGCCTCCAACCCAGGATAGCCTCAAGTTTTACCAAATGGGTGCACAGGCGTTAAAGAAGGTACCCAAGGTCACACAGCTAGGAGACAGCAGAGAGTGTCCTGGGCTGTAGCAGCTGAGCAGCCCACTTTTCTGGGTGAGCTCACAGCTCAGAGGAAACGTATCTTTTAGCTTCTATGGAATAAATATATATAAACACTTTATTAAATATATAATATTTAATTATATAAATATATACTTAAATAAATATATGGTTAAATGTATATATATTTATTTAATTAAATAAAGATATAATAAACACTTTGTATTCAGTCTGATATGGTTTGGCTGGATCCCCACCCAAAACTTATCTTGAATTCCCACATATTGTGGGAGGGAACCACTGGGAGGTAACTGAATCATGGGAGCAGATCTTTCCTGTGCTGTCCTTGTGATAGTGAATAAGTCTCACAAGATCTGATGATTTTATAAGGGGGAGTTTCCCTGCACAAGTTCTCTGTCTTTGCCTGCTGCCACCCATGTAAGACATGACTTGCTCCTCCTTGCTTTCCACCATGATTGTAAGGCCTCTCCAGCCATATAGAACTGTAAGTCCACTAAACGTTTTTCTTGTATAAATTACCCAGTCTTGGGTATGCCTTTATTAGCAGCATGAAAACACAGTCGCACCACTGAGTCATTTTCTTCCACTGATAATATTAAGAATCCTCACGTTTACATTCTTACATACCTTTTAAGAAATCAACTAACTTCCTACTCTATTTTTAAAGAGCACAGTTATGTTTCACTTAGCAAATAACTAATAAAACCATCACAATTATGCCTGTGCTGTGAAACCACAGCAAGATAAATGGTTCCAATCTGTCAAAGGAAGTCTACAAAGAACATCATATATAAGAAATATGTTTCAAGTTCTTTGGATCCAAATTTCCTATGCCTCATTTCCCCTTTAATTATGATTTTTTAGGAAATAAATTCAATCTTTCCAGGGATTTCATCTTTGTAGAAAGCAATATTCTTTCTTTAGGGGCAAAATGAAAATTATAATGATATGGTTTGGCTGTGTCCCCACCCAAATCTCATCTTGAATTGTAGCTCCCTTAATTCCCATGTGTCATGGGAGGGACTCAGTGAATTGAATCATGGGGATAATTTTCCCCACACTGTTCTATGGTAGTGAATAAGTCTTATGAGATAGGATAATTTTATAAGGGGCTTCCCCTTTCACTTGACTCTCATTTTCTCTTGCCTGCTGCCATGTAAAATGTGCCTTTCACCTTTAGCTATGAAGTGTTCCCAGCCAGGCAGAACTGTGAGTCTATTAAACTTCTTCTCTATAAATTAAATAGTCATGGGTATGTCTTTATCAGCAGCATGAAAACAGACTAATACAAAGGTATTGGTTAGAACATTCCCACACTGAGAGGTCCCATTCCATAAGTGCTATACTGGTTGGAGAAAGAAGTTGGTGCAGGGCCAAGGTCCCTTTTCAGAGGCTGCCATGAAAGGCAAGTAAGGAACGGGGAGTTTCAGGAGGGCTCTGGCTTCTTCTCAGTGTTGCCCTCGCTGTTGTTCCTGTGATCCAGAGGTCTTCGAAGGACAGAATTATCACCTCTGCAGAGCACCATAAATGGTAGGAGGAGACTGATCATGAAATATACATCATCATCATCATCATCATCATCAATTCCACTGAAATATTTTTCTAGTGACAGTGAGAAATCATCCTAAGAACTTAGTGACAGCACAGCTCATTCAATTTCATGGCTACAATTTTGGAATGCCATAGGAGTATTTTTATGGACTTAGGGGTAAAAACTGATATTTTGAAAATATGTTTGAAACCTGAAAGAATAGCACAATATCCTGTGATTAAATGCAAGATTAAAATGAGGGAGAAATGGTTAGGTGTGCTGAGTGGGGTAACATAAAAGAAACCATGCCATCGTATACCGGGTATCATTGTATATTTTCACACTTCCTAAACTGGTGTTCTAAGAAAAAATACGAGATGCTGCTCAAAATAAATTGTTTTGTGCCCAAATAAGCTCTGGAAAAGGTTAGCTGAAGTGAAACAGGTGTGTTGACAACAGAATATCTCAGCACTTTTCCTGTGCTTGTGTACACTGTGTTCTTAGTAGATCTCTACTCTGAGGTACTTTGCAAATCTACCGACCACCAAAGCCCATGTTCAGATGCAGAACTTTCAAACTCTTTCTGAGAAATATTTAATGGAACACAGTTTGGGAAACAGTGGTTCATTTTACTCGTTGGAAACTTTAAATAAATTCACCTATTTAGAAAGTTAAGTTGACAACAGTCTTAAATGATACAACTTTGGTTTGAAGTGTACCAGCGAGACAGACACCTTTTCTCTTCTTAAAATTTAAGGCTATTAGTTCTAGGAGCTACCACTGGTTTTTACCTTGGGTAATTTACAAGTTCTTTCTGGGTAAAGTGTTTTGAATAAATTGAATTGCTGCAGATTGTTATTTATTTATTTAGAGACAGGATTTCACTCTGTCACCCAG